>CAUOFW020000970.1:692088-740297 GCA_963454935.2 Ilex paraguariensis
GGGGTGGGCTGGTACTTAGTGGTAAATTTTTTTATTTTTTTTTTTACTCTGGGCTTCAGCCCACTAATGGATCCGTCCTTGGTGAATGCTTTTGTTTGTGTGCAAAATCAAACCACCATCGCCCAAATCAAACCACCCAGAAACCAGGGTGTTTGCGCAGAGGGACTTGCCGAAGCCGCCTGTCCAGGGATTTGGGGAAGTGACTCACCGCATGTGTGTTGCCATAGAGCCGTTGCTTGTCCAGAGATTTGGGGAAGTGACTCGCTTGAGAGAGAAGAGACAAAACATGGTTTTGGGGGAAGTGACTGAGAGAGACCAACTGATTTTGGATAAGCTTTGCAGGTGGGCTGGGTTGGGTTAGTTGGGTTGGATTGGGTTGGGTTGGGTTGGATGAGATTTTTTTTGGGGGGAGGGGTGCTCTGGTACTTAGTGATAAATTTTTATTTTTTTTTTACTCTGGGCTTCGGCCCACCTAAGCTCACTAATGGATCCGTCCTTGGTGATGTCCATATTTTTTGACTAGTCAATATTAATTGCTTTGACAAATATACCCCTCAAAAATGACCACATGAGTTGCACGTGCTTGAAATTTTGTTACAAAATTGAAAGCCGTAAGTTGCAAAGATTATTTAAAATCAAATTCGAAGCATCAGGGAATAAAGTGTTGCAAAAGAACAACCTCTTTTTGGGTAGAAATTATTTTGACCAAAAGAATATGATTTTTGTAATGTGGACCACTTCATATTTGCCCATTGTTTTTGACTGCATAAACTGTTGGAGAAATTACAGTTTCACCCCTTAACTACATGCTTGATTTCCCTTTGCCTATATGAACTATAAAGTTTTTCACATAATCCTTTAACTACTTAAATTATTTTACATCTATATCTATATATATATCTATATTTATTTATACTACTTATAAATGTGAGTATATGCAAAAAAAATTTGATTTCCTATTTTATCCTGTATTATTATGATAAAGACAATTATATCCATCTATATATTTTCATCTAATATTTATTTTTTTACACATATTTGACTTTTAATTTGTTTTAGTCTCTTTTATAAAAAATTTTAAATTCTTTTGAATTCATTTATTAGTAGTATAGTTACATACAATTATTTATATCAATATGAAGAAGCAAAGTCTTATATAGTCAAATATATGTTATATTTTATTTTTTGGTATCCAATAGTATAACAATATTATAAGTGATTTAATCAATATATTTAACAAAATAAAAATATATAATTCTATAATATATAATTACATATGCAAATGCTTAAAGGGGTGAGAGAGATACATAAATAAATAACAAATTCAGTACTCAAAATTTTATAGAATAAATCAATAATTAAAATATAAATTAATTATTTGGCACCTAATTTATTACTTAATTTAATTACACATATAATTCACATTTTTTTATAAAAATAACATTATTTAAATTTGTTTACGTACAACACACGTCGTGCATTGCTAGTTACTCCAAATGCAAACATTTTTTAGCTTTTTGAACGAAATGATCAATGTGTCGGAACAAAGTGAAAAAAATCTCATAGTTCGAAGAATAAAATGGAATAATTTTTTGTCAAATTTGTAACAAATATTACTTATTTGAACAATGTAAAATTTACACTTAGTTTGTAGTTGATCAAATAAATTTACACTTAGTTGAAAGAGCAACATGAAAGATATGATAATTGTGGGCAATGCAAAAAGGTAATAGTTGGTGGGCTGAAAATACATATACACATATATGCACACCAAATACAACTGAAAAAGAATGAAAGCACTATAATCTCTTAGGACCTGTTTATTTCTACATCGGATAATTCCTGCAACCATATGAGGCAGCGATTTTTCAATTGGCGAACCTGAAACAACAGGATCAGAAAAAAGGGGGTCAGGCGTGTGTCCGGCTAATCCTCTCCGAAGCTTAAGTCAGTGTAAGATCAAAGAATTTTGCTTAATGGACTATTTTTCTAGTTCGAGTTAGCGTCCCTTGTCCATTTTTCTAAAGAGTATTTATACCTGAATTAGCAATTATTGCCAAAGATCCCCAGTCTCATCTGGACACCTCACATCTGACACACCAGTCTTTGTGCAATAAGTGTTTTCTATTCACGTCTCCTATTGAATGCTAGGAAAATGGGGTAAATGCTCGGCCATGTGCTGAGCATTTATGTCATTCCCCGAGTACCCAAATCCCCTAGATCGGCATCTGACATCAACTGAGCATTGAATACTTGGGGGGAATAATTCCTCAGGAGATCCGCTCACGTCGTCTCGGCGCATCAGTCGTTAATGTTTAGCCATCATGACAGTAGACTTAGACTCCCAGAGGGCAGGCGCGTATTTATTTGTCTTGTCACTATCACTTATCCCGCCATAAATATGGGGTCACATCACATTGAATACGATGTCAGCTGTCGTACTCGGCTGTTCCATGTCACCATACCTCGGCTTACCTCCTTGACACCCTTTGGACATCCCAACGGCTTCATTATTCTACGTGTCAACCCAGGGGCTGAAGAGCCACCTAGAGTCTCGTCACCTGCCCCCCAACCGCAATCCTTTTCGCAGCGCAAGACAAGTGGCGTAAAGAGATTGGGGCTCCATCACCACGTCTTATTAATAGCGACGGTTACTTGCACGTTTTGTGCATACCTTCTCAGAACTTTTGCATCCTCAATCTCTCCTCAGTAGTCAGACCCCGAGTGCGTTCTCCGAGTTTTCTTGGTCCTCTGAGTCCTCTTTGAAGACCACCTTCCTGTAAGTACTTTCACTTGAGCTTTTTCTCTCTTCATTTTCTCTACATTTCGTCCTCTTAGCGCCCACCAATGGCTAGAACTAGTAGAACTAGGGGGGAAACGTCTGTTAGGGCTAGTACTACCCACAAGATGAGGAGAACCCAAGTGACTGATGAGAATATCCAAGTCTTTAGGGTTAGGTACCACATCCGTGAGCCTGTCTTCGTTTTCCCCTTCAACCCCACTAACCATAGAAGGAATATGGGAAATATGGACATGATGCCTTTCTGGACGAAGGCCATCATGGAAGGAGGGTTGACCTTCCCCCTCCATCCCTTGTTACTGGGAGTATTGATTCAACTGAAGCTCTTTCCCCTTCAATGTGGGGTTAACTTCTTTAGGATTGTGATGGGCGTAGTCGCCTTAAACGCTCGATTGGGGACTAACTTAGGGGTAGACAAAATTTTATTCTGCTACGACCTAAGGCTAGTCGTCGGGGGGCGATATTACCTCTAGGCTCGAGATTCCTCAATGTATTTGGTAACCCACATGCCCAACTCGGACAAGGGGAATATAGACGATCTAATAATGTTCGGCGACAGTTGGGAGAAAGGGACAGCCCGAGTATGACAGATTGTACTGCCCTAAAGTGCCGAGAGATGAATGTGTGTTTTCTTTTTGACTTCTTGATTTATCTAATCTTGGGTCCGAGGGACGTACTGATTTTGCTTTGTTTTTGCAAAAGGATATCGTCGGGATGCTGCTCAACTATTGAGGTCCCAAGTCCGATTTGCTGACCTGCTAAGGGTTTAGTCCTCGGACTCGGTTGAACGAGCGGCGCATACCCTCTTTGGCTACACGCCGACCTACAGTCGATTCTCCTAGATCTCACCTCCTTTCAACCCTTCCATTTGGGAAGATCACTCCTTGTCGGAAGAGGAAGAATTCGAGGGAGCTTCCAAAGAAGAGTCTCAGCATCACGCTCTCGAGCCACTTGCACCCGAGATGTTTAATCTGTCACCCATCACTACAGCTACAATGGAGGCCGCCGCCTTGACAAGGAGAGCTAGGCTCACCGGGTTGGCCGGGCCTTCCAACATTGCCCCCATCATCCCCCAACTCAGTTCTCCTCGGAGGCAGCCGCCCCCGTTGTCGTCGCGTACGGAACAGAGGGATCCGACCGTGTCGACCAGGCAAAGGCCCCAATCTCAACAAGTCCATGCTCTGGGAGACCGGCTGAGGGACAAGCATGCCCAGGACGCCGAACAATCCGAGGAGCGCCGTGTAAAGCAGCGGCATGATGCCCCGGCCCCGGGCCCGTCTATCTCAAGCGAGTGGGTTGCTCTGGCCGAGACCAGGAGTGACCAACCTATTCTGGAAGCTGACTCCATCCTCCAATCCCCCGAAGTGGCGTTTACCGTCGCGGGGACACTTGAATTTGACACCGATATGGCCGTGTACAAAGGTTACTCGGACAATCAGCTCCTGATGAGCACTATTCAAAACAACCTGGTGGTAAGTTTAACGCTTTCCCGAGTAGTCCTCGCACCCTTTTGGTCGTTCCCTAATATTCCTCCTTTTTCAGGCCAGCCAGCAGGTGGGAGCTATCATTGAACGTTTTTGGGAATATAAGCAAGAGGCAAAAAACGCCGAGCGAGCTATAGCTGCTAAGGACAACCACATCCTCAAGGTCGAGATGACCCTCAACGACCAAACCAAGCACATCTTCGAGCTCATCCGCCACCAAGACGTCATTCATGCCGAGCTGGAAAAGGCCAAGGCAGGTGAAGCTGCAACGATAAAGAAGGCCGAGGAGTACGAGCTGCGAGTGTTCTCCTCCGAAGCCAAGCTGCAAGAGTCCGAGTCTGTAATCAACGCTTTAACTGCCAAAGTGGACTCCTTGACAGCAAAAAAAGTGGAGGAGCAGGAAAGGCTGCAAATGGAGTGTTAGACGGTGTGGGAGGCCACTCAAGACCAAATGGTCCCCGCTTTCAAGGAAGCCAATAAGAAGTCTTTCAAAAGAAGGTTGGGACGCCGCCCTTCACGCCTGCCACGTCGAGGTAGGCTCAGACGTGTTTGCCATGCACAGCTTCCGAAGAGAGGCCGATGACAAAGCCCTAGATGAACGGGTCTGATCCGAGCTCGGTGATCACGTGGGGGCAGAAGGGCCGAAGGTGGAAACGAACCCATCACACTCAACAACGGATCTGACTGGCCTTCTCCTGCCCTTCCGTCTTTGCCACCTGCCTAGCCAACAGACGATCTGTCCTCTCCGTCCCCCATCATTACTGGGACGCATGATACCGAGCTAGATGAGTTATTGGGGGCTGGAGATGAGTTACAAAGGTGGTGTGGAGGCCTTTTATGTCCCGGCAGGAAGGAGCTGGGGAAGAATGAGCCAAGGGCCTCAGCAACTGGTGGCCTTCTATGTCCCGTATTTTTGTAGCTCTGTACTAAATTTTGCTACTGTCTGTATGCCTGGGGACGCAAAGCCCCTTTTCTATAATGAACTTTAGTTTTCTATAAGTGTCTGCTTTCTTGCGTCAATCGTATTTCTAGGAAATGGCCTCGACGTTATGTCTATAAGGACCTTTTCAAGTAGCAAGTCTTTACACCGAATTCATAAAATTAAACCCGCCAAACTTGCTTCTGGGTCTTAGGACCCTTTGGGGTCGTACTCCTAATGACCGAGCGCTTGGCTCGTTGGTATTTTGAGAGACCATGAAGACTAAAACTTGATTTAGTAATAGTATTTCTATAAATTTGATACATTCCATGGCCGAATTACATCGTCACCGTTCATATTTTGTAAACGATATGCGTCTGTGCCCCCCACAGAGATCACCTTGTAAGGGCCCTCCCAATTGGGACCCAGTTTTCCATGAATAGGCTCGCGCGTATTGCCCACCACTTTTTGCAGTACCAAATCTCTGACTTGAAAATCTCTCAATTGAACCTTCTTCCGGTGCTGCCGTGACAATTCCCCTTGGTACCTTGCCAGCTTGATGGATGTCGATGACCTCCTTTCCTCGGCTAGATCGAGATCCCTAGCGAGAGTTTGATCATTGTTGCCCAACTCGAAGGCTTGGCTCCGTATTGTTGAGAATCCCACCTCTAAGGGGATGACAGCCTCGATCCCATATGTCAAGGCGTATGGGGTTTCTCCCGTCGAAGTCCTCGGCGTAGTCCTGTATGCACATAATACGTTAAGTAACTCATTGATCCACCTTCCTTTTGCCGCCTCAAGTCTCTTTTTGATTCCCACCAGCACAATTTTTTTGGACACCTCAGCCTATCCATTACATTGGGGATAGGCTAGCGTAGAATAGTAATTGCATATTCCGTACCCCGAGCAGAATTTTCTAAATGGGCCACTGTTGAATTGAGTCCCATTGTCAGAGACGATGGCCCTAGGGATTTCAAATCGGGTGATGATGTTCTGCCATACGAACTTCTTCACCTCCACATCCCGAATGCAACTTAAGGGCTCGGCTTCAATCCATTTAGTGAAGTAATCGGTTGCCACCAGCAAGAATTTCTTCCCTAGTGGGGATCTCGGGAGAGGTCCGACAATATCCATCCCCCACTGTGAGAACGGCCAAGGGCTTGTCAGCAAGTTCAAATCTCCAACAGGTTGCCTGATAATGAGGGCAAACTTCTGACATTTGTCGCACTTCCGCACATAACTCTTCGCGTCTTTCTGCATGTATGGCCACCAGTACCCTTGCGTCATTGCTCGATGCGCGAGAGACCTTCTGCCCAAGTGGCTTCCACACACCCCTTCATGGATTTCGTACAACAGGGGTTCCACTTTGTCTTCGGGGACACAGAGCAATAGTGGTCCCGAGAATGACTTTCTGTATAGTTGTTGATCATCTGACATCTGGGGGCTTTGAGCTTAATCTTTCTGGCCTCTCTGACGTCCTCCGAAAATACTCCTTCTGTTAAGTACGCAATGATAGGCTTCATCCATCTCGACGGCGTTTGCATTANTCTTTCTGGCCTCTCTGACGTCCTCCGAAAATACTCCTTCTGTTAAGTACGCAATGATAGGCTTCATCCATCCCGACGGCGTTTGCATTACGGTTGGCAATACTTGCTCGGCCTTTGTCTCGTCTATGCTAGGACTTTTCCTGGTCTCAATAAGTATGCACCGGGTCACCTCCGAGGCCAGACATGCTAGTACGTCGGCGTGGGTATTACGATCTCTAGGAATTTGGAAAACTTCCACTTTTTTCAACTTTTCCATCCTGGATCTTGCCTTCTCATGATATGCCTTCATTCTACTATCTCGGACCTCAAAGTCCCCGTTTACTTGGTTCACGACCAGCTGGGAATCGCAAAAGATCCGAAGGAGTCTAACCCCAATCAAGCATGCGACATCCAGTCCTACTAGCAACACCTGATACTCGACTTCGTTATTGGACGCCTTGAATTTTAATCTGATTGCCCTTTCGATGATGAACCCTTCTGAGTTGGCTAGCATAATACTTATCCCTGCCCCCTTTGCGTTCAAGGATCCATCAACATGAAGATCTCAAACGTCCCCCATCAGATCCTGTGACATTGGTGGGGGCTTGGACGCAGAGAACTCGGCCACAAAATTCGCCAGGACTTGTCCTTTTAATGACGTTCGAGGCTTGTACCTGATTTCAAACTCCCTTAGCCCTATAGCCCATTTGGCAACCCTCCCGGACATATCGGCCCTGTGAAGAATCGACTTGAGAGGTTGGTCTGTAAGGACGTCTATGGCGTGAGCTTGGAAGTAGTGTCGAAGTTTTCCCACCGAGACTACCAATGCTAAGACCGATTTCTCCATAGGGGAGTATCTTGTCTCGGCGTCAAGCAAGGTCTTGCTTATGAAATACACGGGTCTCTGTGCCCCTTCGCTATCCCTGACCAATGCTCCACTCACGGCGTCTTGAGATACGGACAAGTAAAGGCTTAGCACCTCTCTTGCCGCTAGAACAGATAAAGTCAGAGGATGTTTCAAGTACTCCTTGATCCCTTCAAGAGCTCGACCGCATTCCTCGTCCCAAACCCCCTTAGCTGCCCCCCTCAACTTGGCAAAAAATGGTTTGCACTTATCGGACGACTTGAAAATAAATCTGTTAAGGGTTGCCAACATTCCGGCCAATTTTTGAACGTCCTTAACGGTCTTAGGTGCCTGGACATTCTAGATTGCTTGTATCTGCTCAGGGTTCACCTCAATCCCCCGATGAGTAACCAAATACCCCAAAAACTTTCATGAGCTCACTCCAAATGCGCGCNTCCCCCGATGAGTAACCAAATACCCCAAAAACTTTCATGAGCTCACTCCAAAGGCGCACTTCGAGGGGTTTAGTTTTAGGCCATATTCTAGGAGGATGGCAAACATCGTCCCGAGATGGTGGAGATGGTCAGCCTCCTCTTTGCTTTTGACCAACATGTCGTCAATGTACACCTCCATCGCTTCGCTGAGCTAGTCTTTGAAAATTTTGTTCATCAATCGTTGGTAAGTCGCCCCAGCATTCTTCAACCCAAAAGATATTACTATGTAATAGTAGATTCTCCAGGGTGTGATGAACGTTGTTTTCGCCTGATCTGATTCATGTAGGGGAATCTGGTGATATCCAGCCCAAGCATCCATGAAGGTGATGCGTCTGTGGCCGACTGTGGCGTCTACCAGCTGATCAACTTTAGGTAAGGGGTACTCGTCCTTGTGGCAAGCCTTGTTTAGGTCCGTGAAATCCACGCAAACTTGCCATTTTCCTTCTTTCTTCTTGGCGCACACGGTATTAGACAGTCATTGGGGGAACTATACCTCCTTGATGGAACCTGTCTCCAACAACTTATCCACCTCTTCATCCACAGCCTTCGCGTGATGAGACGCCGTTCTCCGAGCCTTTTGCTTAACGGGTTTGAATGAGGGATTCACATGGAGCCAATGAGTCATCACCTCGACACTTNCTTCATTCACAGCCTTCGCGTGATGAGGCGCCGTTCTCCGGGACTTTTGCCTAACGAGTTTGAATGAGGGATTCACATGGAGCCGATGAGTCATTACCTCGGCACTTATCCCCGTGATCTCGACNGTTTGAATGAGGGATTCACATGGAGCCGATGAGTCATTACCTCGGCACTTATCCCCGTGATCTCGACCTGGGTCCACACAAAGACATCGGCATTGTGGCATAAAAATGAGGCCATATCATTTCTCTCAACGTTGTTGAGCGATTCTCCTATCAAGAAGTATTTCTCACCGTTATCTAGGCTCAGGAGAATCTTCACCAAGGCCTCAGTAGACCGATCGGCCGTGTCCGTGATGGGCTCGTCCACCCCCGGACGACCGTTCTTTGATTGCTATTTGGCAACTACCGCATCGGGGTCACGATCCTGATTCCAGCCGTCGACTCCTGTTTTCACCGCGGCATAGAAACAACTTTTCGTCGAGACCTGATCACCCCGGATCTCCATTATGCCCCGTGGTGTTGGAAACTTTATTATTTGGTGGTAGGATGAGTGGACCGCCTTTATTGCATGCCATCATAACCTCCCCATAATAACATTGTAAAGGGAGTCGGAGTCTACCACCACAAATTCCACTGGCGTGGTCACCACCCCCGCCTGTATCATGAGAGTGATTTTTCCAAGGGGCAGGGCATTGAAACCGATGAGGGGTTTTTTTACAGGTTCCAGATCCCTTTGAGAGAGTCCCATCTTGCAGAAAAGGTGATCATACATTACCTTGGAGGAGCTGCCCGAGTCCACCAAGATCCTCTTAACATCGAACTTCCCGACCCACAACGTGATCACCAATGCATCCTTGTGGGGCAGGACCACCCTGCTGAGATCGGCATTGAAAAACTGGATAACCTCGGCACCGCTCCGNCCATTATGCCCTGCGGTGTTGGGAACTTTATCTTCTGGTGGTAGGATGAGTGGACTTCATTTATTGCATGCAACCACGACCTCCCCATAATAGCATTGTAAGGGGAGTCAGAGTCTACCACCACAAATTTTACTGGCGTGGTCACCACCCCCGCCCATACCATGAGAGTGATTTTTCCAAGGGGCAGGGTGCTGGAACCGTTGAAGCCGATGAGGGGGGTTTTACAGGATTCAGATCTCTCTGAGAGAGTCTCATCTTGCGGAAGAGGTGATCGTACATTACCTCGGAGGAGCTGCCCGAGTCCACCAAAATCCTCTTAAAGTCAAAGTTCCCGACCCGCAACGTGATCACCAATGCATCCTCATGAGGGATGACCACCCCGCCGAGATCAGCATGAAAAAACTGGATAACCTTGGCACCGCTCTGTGGCTTCTTCGGCGGCCGCTCATCACCCCTTTCGTCCACCCTGACTGCTTGAGAGACCCTTTGCAACTCGGCACAGAGGGATTTGTATGTAGGCCTCTCCACTGTGCAGACATGGATAACATCAATCACAGATGTTACCTCAATTGGCACCTCGGCTCGCTCCCTCGCCGACCCACCGGGACGACCCCTGTCGATGAATTCGCCAAGGTGTCCGTGTCGCACCAATTGTTCGAGAAAGGATTTATAAGTCTTGCACTCCTCCGTCAAATGGCCGATATTTTTATGATACGAACATCGAAAGGTCGAATTCCTTATCGACGGGTCTCCAATCATCCTCGGGGACCACTTGAAGTAAGGTCTATTTTTTATTTTGGGGAGTATCTTGTGAATGGGCTCGTTAAATACCGTATTCACTACCTGGAAGGATAGGCGAGTTGGGGGTGGAATAGGCCCTTCCCTTCGAGACGACTGCTCCCTTTCCCTTTTTCTCGGCACCGTGACCCTGCTTTCGGGCGCGGTGGACTCTTCCTCCACTCGGGCATATTTGTTAATCCGAGTCATCAAGTCTTTCATGTCCGTCGGAGCCTTCTTGGTCAGCAATTTGTACAAATCAGTGTCTCGGGACAGCCCCAGCCTAAATGACGCCGCGACCAATGCCTCCGAATATGCCTCCACTTCATTCACCTCATCCCAATACCGGACGGCATATTGTCGGAGTGTCTCTCCCCCTTTTCGCCTAAGCGTCAACAGAGCGCCGATGGCCTTCAGTTTCTTACTGCTGGTGATGAATCGAGCTAGGAAGAGCTCTGTCAATTGTCTCTAGGATCCAACGCTCTCGGGAGCAAGGTTCTCATACCACCTCATGCCGATGTCCCCTAGGCTTATGGAAAAAACTCGGCATAACACCCTTTGGTCAGTATCGTAGATTGACATCAATTGTCTGTATTGCCGAAGGTGGCTCTCGGGATCGATTTTCCAGTCATAGAGTTTGAACCGTGGGACGGTAAACTTCTTCGGCATCTCGGCCTCCCTGATAGCCCGGACGAACGGCGAGATAACTTCGTCCGAGTAGATCGCGAGCTTATGGTTGCGCTGAGCGATGAAGGGGACTCGGGAATCCTTGGTTGATCTCTCCCCTCGAGGCCTTCGGGGTATGGACTCCGCTTGAGATTTGGCAGCTCCGACGCCCTCGAGTATCCCGCAGCGCAGGTCCCACCTGGACAAGCTTGCCTTCTGGCCCGATTCTGACTTTCCCTTGGAGGCCGAGAACCTTCCTTGGCGGTCACTCCCCTCGGGCGAGTGCCTGACCCAATCCTTCCTGGAAGACCAGTGCCAAGGGGTCTAGACAGGTTCTGGCTGGGCACCCGGTCCCCGACCCCGCGACTATGCTCACCCGCGCTTGCTGACTGCTCGAAATCGTCAAGACGTTGCTAGAATTTGGCGTTTTCCCTTTTGAGTTGCTTAATGCGTTTGCCCATCTGCTTTTCCACCATCTCCACGATGTCATGGGCCATGAGGTTGCGCCCCCCAAGGCCCTGATCCATAGGGAGCGTTCTTTGCGAAGAATGTCCCACCCCATCTGATTGGCCCAATGAACCCGGCTCCAGAACCATTGGAAACCGGATGAGCTCTGCGTTCCTGGCCCGTACACCTGCTCCTTCACCCTGAGATTGAGTGTTCACCATCAGNCCAGAACCATTGGAAACCGGATGAGCTCTGCGTTCCTGGCCCGTACACCTGCTCCTTCACCCTGAGATTGAGTGTTCACCATCAGATGATCGCTACAGGGAAAAATGCTTTTGTTCCCACAGACGGCGCCAAATTGCACGGGATAATTCCTACAATCGTATGAGGCAGCGATCTCCCAGTTGGCGAACCTGAAACAACAGGATCAGAAAAAAGGGGGTCAGGCGTGTGTCCGGCTAATCNGCACACCAAATACAACTGAAAAAGAATGAAAGCACTATAATCTCTTAGGACCTGTTTATTTCTACATCGGATAATTCCTGCAACCATATGAGGCAGCGATTTTTCAATNTGAAAAAGAATGAAAGCACTATAATCTCTTAGGACCTGTTTATTTCTACATCGGATAATTCCTGCAACCATATGAGGCAGCGATTTTTCAATTGGCGAACCTGAAACAACAGGATCAGAAAAAAGGGGGTCAGGCGTGTGTCCGGCTAATCCTCTCCGAAGCTTAAGTCAGTGTAAGATCAAAGAATTTTGCTTAATGGACTATTTTTCTAGTTCGAGTTAGCGTCCCTTGTCCATTTTTCTAAAGAGTATTTATACCTGAATTAGCAATTATTGCCAAAGATCCCCAGTCTCATCTGGACACCTCACATCTGACACACCAGTCTTTGTGCAATAAGTGTTTTCTATTCACGTCTCCTATTGAATGCTAGGAAAATGGGGTAAATGCTCGGCCATGTGCTGAGCATTTATGTCATTCCCCGAGTACCCAAATCCCCTAGATCGGCATCTGACATCAACTGAGCATTGAATANTCTCCTATTGAATGCTAGGAAAATGGGGTAAATGCTCGGCCATGTGCCGAGCATTCATGTCACTCCCCAAGTACCCAAATCCCCTAGATCGGCATCTGACATCAACTGAGCATTGAATACTTGGGGGAAACAATTCCTCGGGAGATCCGCTCGCGTCATCTCGGTGCATCATCCATTAATGCTTAGTCATCATGACAGTAGCCTTAGACTCCCACAGGGCAGGTGCTGGCAGTGCGCATTTATTTGCCTTGTCATTATCACTCATCATGTCATAAATGTGGGGTCACATCGCATTGAATAGGATGTCAGTTGTCGTACTCGGATGCTCCGTGTCACCATACCTCGGCTTATCTCCTCGACACCCTTTGGACATCCCAACGGCTTCATTATTCCACGTGTCAACCCGGGGGCTGAAGAACCACCTAGAGTCCCGCCAGTTTCATAAGTTTAACTGGGATAAAATGGTTGAATTTTGGAAGATAAAAGAAAAGTCAAACAAAATGACTTATTTTTTGTTTGGTTGGCATCTCTGCAGACCCGTGAGTTTGAGCTTATCTATGTCCCGACCCGACTTAAAGAGTTTCAACCAACCCACATAGGAAGGTTTCATAAAAGCCCTGGGAAGAGGGGTTTTCAAGAGTGGACAGACTGGATTTGTACGAAAAAATATTACTTTATCCCTAAACATGAGAATAGATTGTTGTCAGACAATGGACACTATACGGGGGAAAATTTGCACCTATCAAAAATATAGATTTGTTTGAGATGAATACTTATGATCGTTTTTGATCTACAAAACGAACAAATTGCCATAGACTAGTGGAATATCAACTAAAGGTACTCTGATACTTAAGTCAGTAATGACACAATAGAATATATTTAATTTACTAGAGAAAGTCACCATTCCTTAGACTGAAGTTTTATCAGTATCTATAGGGAGCCTGTCCCTGATTATCTAGGACTACCATCCTCCTTAGAATATGGTGGCACACCAAAATTTCAATCATTCATTCCTTAATTCATATTTGACCCTTATAGGTTTTTCTTTCTCATTAGTTGATTTAGTTCACATGTTAATTATGTGTTCCTAAGTATCAAAAAAAAAAAAAATTATGTGTTCCTATAATTTAGGCAATTTCCTCATTGGTCACCTAGCACCATCTCTGACTTTTCAAGTATTTGCTTAGTCAGATTATCCTCTGCTCGATCGGACTAAGTTTAGGTTGGCCGGGATAGCCTAGCTATTTGCTCGATCAGACCAATTTTAGCTCGACCGGGGTAGCCTAGCGATCTGCTCGGTCAGATCTTGTCCTCTGCTCGGTCGGTCCAATTTTAGCTCGGCCTGAATAGTCGAGCTATTTGCTCGGTTGGATCTTGTCCTCTGCTCGGTCAGACCAATTTTAGCTCGACTTGAATAGCCTAACTACTTGCTCGGTCATAGTAGAGTTATTCCAAATAACTTTTTCAGCACATACAACCTGTCATGTGTCCAAGTCTAATTGTCAGATGATGATCAGAATTTATTGACCCCTTCACTTGCCCCCAGAAAATATTTTTCACGTGGCACACTGAAAAATATTCTTTATTTACAATCCTCTCTTTTTAATTGTCTTGTATTATTCCTTATGAAAAGACGTGTTTTGAGTCCTTTTTCCCTAGCAAAGCGGTCTTACCTAAATGAAGGGTTAGGGAGTTCAAAACTAAAAATTTCAATCATGGCCCCCTTCCCCTAGCCAAGAAGACCTGCCTCTTTGAAGGGTTCGGGCATCAGTTCTTGGTCACTTATTGTGACCCTTACACTGATCTGTCAATCTAATCAATCTTCAAACTTTACCCGTTTGGCTTATACTGTCGTGCCTAACCGTGGGCCTAAGTTTGATCGGATGACTGCACCTGAGCTAGGTCCTTGCCTCTGTCGGGATTTTTTCCTCCTTGCCTTAGCAATAGGTTATCTTATGCTCGAGCCTTCTCGGGTCTTTCAGTGGCAGGTACTCCACAAAAAATTAGCTTTGAAGCTCAATCTTACCACTTCGCGGGAGGTACTCTACTGCTAGATGTCTTTCATGTGGCAAGTACTCCACAAAGGTTAGCTCTAAAGCTCAATCTTATTCATTTACAGGAGGTACTCCATTGTTAGGCATCTTTCATGTGGCAGGTACTCCACAAAATGATTAACTCTTATTGATGCCAGAAATTGACTATTAATCTCCAAGGATGATTATTGGCTTCCACCCAAGGGAAGCTCTTGCAATGCAAAGTCGAAGACTAAAAGGGCTCCAAGGGTCGATCTTCAATACTTCAGTCAGAAAAATGAATGAGGAGACTGAATGAAGGGGCTAATCCTCGTGATTACACGTGTTAGAGCATTAAATGGGCTCACGAGAGATTGACAAGACTGATCACGTGAGGAGGAAGTCATCCACCCCGTCATTTAATCCGAGCTGAACAGAATAAAGGGTTCGGCAAGAAGATTAAAGAGTTCGGTTCTCATGCCTAGCTAGCTCATGAATCCGTTCAGCAAAGCCAGGAAAGTGCTCGGCTTGTACCAAGACAAATTCTCTAGAATGCGCGGTTTGTACCAAACTAAGTTTCCAAACAGTTCGCAAACGTTAATCGAGCTTGGCATTCGGAATGCCCGAGCAGTTCGCAGTGGTAGAAGGAAAGTTAAAGACNTTCTAGAATGCGCGGTTTGTACCAAACTAAGTTTCCAAACAGTTCGGCAAACGTTAATCAAGCTCAGAATTCGGAATGCCCGAGCAGTTCGCAATGGTAGAAGGAAAGTTAAAGACTTGTATAAAACTTAGGCAATCAGATAAACGAAATCAACGAGATTGAAGATATGATGAGAAATTGTTGGAGAAAAATTAGAAACCTTCCAAAACTCAAATACTGAATGAAAGGAAGGTGTGCCACCTTGAACCGAAAGTCATGGAAACCCTAATGGAATAATGATCTATAAAAGGCAGAGGAAGNACAAATACTGAATGAAATGAAGGAAGGTGTGCCACCTTGAACCGAAAGTCATGGAAACTCTAATGGAATAATGATCTATAAAAGGCAGAGGAAGCCAAGGTGAAAGGTACGCTGAACTCTCCTTGCCTTCGTGCAATTCTTCTCGTTCTATTACTGACTTAAGCATCGGAGTGCCTTCGATCGAAGCATTTCGATCTTGGGTAGTTTGTTCATTTTGCAGGAAGAAGATTTGGAGATAGTTCAAAATTCTTTTTCAGAAAGTTACTTCACGAATTGAGTGTTAGAGGTGTTATCAATTTTTTGCTTCTACACTAAATATCATATTAGAGTTAGGATTGCTTACCTTTTTGATTTCCACAGCTCCCTTTTCATAGGCAATGATCATGTCGTTGGGTTGTTTATCCTTTATTTGGATTGGAGTGAATCCTGGATATCCAGTAGTGGAGTAGAGGTAGACTCCTTGGCCACATGGAAGTCCTAGGTTGAGCTGGATTGGTCATTTGTGGAGTAATTGGATTCTGCCGAGGTAGAGGGCCGGTGAGCTGGCACTGATTTGAACTACCGAGCTCTATGCCTCATGTTGAGCTCGTGCTCAGATACCCATCATCAACTCTAAAGCTTAGTCTTATTTATCCGTGGGAGGTACTTCCTTGAAGTGATATGGCATCAGTGATCTCAACTCAAGAGCTCAAGCATATCATTTATAAAAGGATGATGATTCTTATTTTGGCTTGTATCAATTGGTTGGTCCAAATAGAGGGGTTGAGCACGGTTCGACCCATCCCTTAATTTTGCCATACTTGAGGATCTCGGCCACCATGTCAACTAACTTTTGTGGTAGATAATAATTCAAGTAGCTATAAGTGTGTGTGTAACACAAAGCCTCACAAAAAATTCTTCAACATCAACGATGGAATCATGATTGCTCGGGTTCGTGTCGTCTATCATGTTAAACTTTCGCCATGAGCCGAAGTACACTATTTATTTGGTATGAAGTTCGTGTGTGAATAATTTGATACTAAATCTGTGTGCTCTTTGTAGTTCAATGATTACCTATTTGTCTTTGATCTTTCGACCTCCTCCTCTAGTCTAGATGTCCTCTCGACCTATCTCCAGTTGTTGGCGTTGGTGTAAGAGTTTTTGGATGCCTTGAAAGGTGTTTGAGGACTAACGGAAGTCATGGACACTAGCACCAGAGGCACGCCATTGGTGCTCGTCCAAATGCCTCGATGGTTCTTTCACAGGACTAGTTTTGGCAGTAGAACATGCTTTTTGGTTACTAAAAATCTTGTTGCAAGCACCCCTTGTGATAAACCGACCACCATTCATAGGCCCATCGAGCTGCTTCATAAAAAGCACCCATATTTGTTCAATGGATATCCAGTGATAGAAAGGTCGTGCAAAGGGTGTCCGAGGGTAGTTCATGATTTCTTTTTGACTTCGAATAGGGCAATCTTTTTTTATTGATACGCTGGTTTGTATGTGGTATGAGCATCATGCGAAGATGTGGAAATTGTCCTTCAGTGGGTACAAAACCAATAAACCTGAGGATTGAAGACAAAGGCACTAATAAGTCCTTTAAGACTGCCGTTGTCGTCTTGAGACAGTGGGTCCATGAAGGTGACCAAGTGAGCCCTCATTAGAGGTCGAGGGAAGAATATATAATAAAAAATTTAGATTCTAGGCGTCCTCATAGCACCGATATCAGAAGTAGTGTTAGGACAAAGACATGTCCCGTGCATTGTAACAGCTGCACGCGCTCGATCTACTGCCTGTGCTTTTATAGTATGTGTAATTAATCCACAAAAGACTACCTCTTTGATGTTTCCTTGGCATTGAACTCGAGTCAATGTTAACAGCTTTTTCCAATTGATGATTCCATTGGATGAGCAAAAACTTGTATGACTTATGGCTGCCCTAATCGAATCTTGTTGGTAGAGTTGATTTGCTATGAAAGACTCAATAGTTAAGGGAGCCACCGAGGCTTCACTGAACTTGTGGATGGAGCCGATTAACTTTGAACCAAGATGATCAAGTATCAACTACCACTGTGTGATCGAGAACGTGCAGTGGCTCCATTCTGTTCCTTGAGGATACTAACTGTGGAATTCCAATTAGGATGACGCAAACAGCTTGTTCGATATATGTTTACACTGTCCATGGTTAATTGCGCCATCTCCTTCTTGTTGACCTCTTGTGGAAACAACTCAGGTTGCCAAAACTCCACTAAGTTTTCACTTTTTTTGCTTTATTCAAGGTAGTCTCTAAAACTTTGACATATACGGACAAGCTATGATCTTGGTTACTCTGCAATACAAGAAAAGTCCTTGCCAAGAGCAAAGTTCACGATTCATGGTGGGTCTTACAAACATTTCTCGGTGGTCAAGTTAAATACCAAAAGAATTCCGGTGGTAACAAGGTAATAAATATTTTAGGAGCATTCTTCCTTGTTCCCATGATTTTGCAAGTTTCTTGAACAAATAATATTTTGATTTTGAGAAGTATAAGAAAAGGATGTTCATGACGCTTAGGAGGAACTTTATCTGATTGTGTCTCAAATACCGACTTCGTCATCTAACCTAGAATGAATATTTGTCTGTCCATGACCCAACAAAGCGTCTTATGCCTCAAACCATATGCTGACTCACCACCCTTGTAACCATATTTACGGACTAATTCTTCAATGTATGCTTAAAAACGTAAAGGAACACAACAGGCTTAAGATATTCATACATAACATGAAAGCCACGTGGGTCCGGCTAGTGAACACTTATCTCTTTTGTTGTTGTCATCTCAAAGTGCTTGAATGACATTTGGGTGACAGCATGTCCATCTGGATGTGTTTGTCACGTGGCGTATGGGTGAAGAATACTTGTAGTAAATACTTTCTCTTTCTCTGGAATAGTTATTCAGCAAGATTAATGACTATATCAATCGAGTGGTACACTCTGATTCCACAATCTACTCCTTTTTAACTAAAAATATTTTTTAGTCTCAGGGCCAAATATCAATTAAGTAATTAACCTTCTTGGATCTCTTTATCAAGTATCACATAATTAATCGTTGTGTGCGTGTTTAGTAAGATTACCTCTCGGATAGAATAATTTCTTGATGAAGTCGAGATAAGTCATGCCCGTATCATACTTCTCAGCATCTTTGATCACTTTGTCGTATCAAATATTGTAGCCCTTAGGTGTCTTTTTCTAATTGATTGACCTCCTTCGTCATCACGATAAGCAGATAGCTTTCATAAATCTGTTATGAGATTCTGACTCATAATCCATGTTTGATGTAAGCTCAAATAGATAATCAAACCAATGCTTTCTAAGAATTCTTCATAGTTCATAATCCGATGGGCTAAGAGAAGACCCTTTCGACTCTTGAGGCCACAAGAGAGTTTATTTGGAAATGTTGAACCATCATAACAAGATATCTCCACAAATTTGTAACTTGAGTAATATTCCACTTAGGAGAAGCTTGATCTTAAGCCAATGCTCATCGGGCATAGTGGCAGACTACACCGACAATGGATGCTGCTTACTTCCAACGAGATCAAGTGTGGCCAAATTCTTGGGTCTCACCAATGTCCATAGAGAGTTAATTTCTACTCATGTAGATCCTTCATATTAGGAATTGAGTGGTACACTCTAACTCGCCTCAAATTCATAAAATTTAATTCTTATTGGTTGACACTTCAAGTCGAATATCAAGAAATTGACTCTCTTGAATTTCTTTCAGTATCAAGTAATTGATCCTCTTGGATCTTTGTCATATCGATTTTTTGTCTTCTTGGATCTCTTTCTCATTGGCCAACTCCATCGTAAAAATTGGATCATCTCAAAGACTCCATGTGTCATTATTTATAGCATAAATAATAGAGTTATCTCCGAAACATAATATAGCAAAATGGAAAAAATAAAATATCATGACAATCAAATTATCTCCGAAAAAATTCATATTTTTCTCTTAGATCTCTTACCCATCAAAGCATGTCAGATTATGGGTGTCACACATTTACCACACATATGTACACTCCTCAGATTAGGAGCATGCCAAATATGCAAAGCAAAGTCAAAGGATTCTCATACCATGGGGCGGCTATGTAGGGCTTATATGAAGAGATTCAACTTCCTTTTATCTCAATAGATGTCTAATGCATAATAGATTTTGATCACAACCATCTTTGCGGTATTGATTACTCACTAACGAGGGAGCCATACTCCACTGATTTCTCCTGCAGCCTTTGAGTACTTGGTTCAATACCAAAACCACCGATTTGGTAGAGAGTTAGTCTTTATTTATGTATGTCTTGCCTACTAGAAATCAAGGAATCAAGTGGCACACTTGGACCCCTCTTTATAGTCATCTTATATAATTCTCATTGATTGACCTCTTCGGTTGAATATCAATTAAGTAATTGACCCTCTTGGGTCTCTTTGTCGTATCGAGTTCTGACCCTCTTGGGTCTCTTTCTCGTAAGCCGACACTATTGGTCGAGTACTTCCTTGTGTTTGGATCAAAATTGGTCACAAACCATTGTAAAAATTAGATCATCTAAAAGGCACCATGTTTCATAATTTATCTCCCATGTGCGAGATTAATGCCGAACATGTATCGGATCCATAAAAAGATTGAGTATCAAGTGTGATACAGGCATAGGCGATAGATAAGTTCTATCATACGAAATAAACCAGAGTATATATATTGATATAAGCCATAAAAATTAATTTTGTCATCTGATGTTGAATTTCATTACCTCTATACTGGGAATCAAGTGGTACACTCTGATTCTTCTTGGAGTCATCACATTTAATTCTAATTAGTTGACCTTAAATCAGTTCAAGTAATTGACCATCTTGGGTCTTTTTACGGTATCAAACAATTGACCTTCTTGGTTTCTTTGATATATGGTCAAGATGATTCAATTATGTTAAAAACATTATGTATCATATTTTAGGCCAATCACATATTAACTAGTCTCATATTATAGGTAAAACTAACCTTTAAAGTATTCTTTGGCATCCAAGACATACTAAAAAGTCCCAGACTTGTCTCTTTGTGCTGGTCACATGAAGCCCAAATAAAGGGCAGCAAACTTTGTTCTAAAAACAAATTCCATGGAAGAGAAATACCACAACCAACAGTTTATGATTTTGGAATTCGAATAATTATTCTTGCTTCAAGAGATGGCGTCCATCACGCAAGGCAGAAATACGGAAAACTATGATGAATGTTCCAGATGCACGTTCTCCTTGTATGCTATGCTCGCAATCCCGATTGTTGCACACACAAATCTATTGACAATGTTCATTCTATTGTAGAGCAAGATCGATCGAGTACTTATATATCTATATTTCAAGGAACTTGATCATCGTTTCTCACAGACGGCGCCAATTGTAGGGGGCAAATCTGTACCTATCAAAAATACATATTTGTTTGAGATGAGTACTCTTGATCATCTTTGGCCTGCAAAACGAACAAGCAGCCATAGACCAGTGGGGTACCGGCCGAAGGTACTCTGATACTTAAATAAGTAATGACACAAGAGAATATATTCAATTTACTAGAGAAAATCACCGTACGTTAGACTGAAGCTTTACTGGTATTTATAGGGGACCTATCCCTGATTATCCAAGACTACCATCCTCCTTAGAATATGGTGGCACACCTAAATTTCAATCATTCATTACTTAATTCATGTTTGACCCTTATAGGGTTTCCTTTCTCTTTAGTTGATTTAGGTCACATGTTAATTATGTGTTCCTATAATTTAGGCAATTTCCTCATTGGTCGCCTAGCACTATCTCTGACTTTTCGGGTATTTGTTTAGTCGAATCTTATCCTCTACTCGACCGGACTAAGTTTAGGTCGGCTGGGATAGCCTACCTATTTGTTTAGTCAAACCAATTTTAGCTCGATTGGGATAGCCTAGCTATTTACTCGGTTAGACAAATTTTAGCTCGATCGGGATAGCCTAGTTATCTGCTTAATTGGACCAATTTTAGCTTGGCCCAAATAGCCTAGTTATCTGCTCGATCAGATCTTGTCCTCTACTCGATCGAACCAATTTTAGCTCGGCTTGAATAGTCTAACTACTTGCTCAGTCATAATAGAGTTATTCTAAATAACTCTTTTTCGCACATACAATCTACCACGTGTCCAAGTCTAATTGTCAAATGATGATCAGAATGTATCGACTCCTTCAGACACTTTAGCCAATTCCACGCTAACAATCCGTGGGACTCACATGATCCTGAGATCGTATGCCAAACATGAGTTGGGATGGAAAGAACATGTAAATCCCCTAAATTATACAAATCCATTGGAGTGGGATTTGAAGGGCCACAAAAATGTAATTCAATGCTCCTCTTAACAACCATTCAAATATTAGGGATGTTCAAATTTTTTATTATTCAAATATTTTAACTCTATTCTATTCTATTGATAAGCTATCACAAAAAATTAGCTAGGACAACGGAATAAATTTTAGTATTCTACAAAAATCGAGTAGGAATGCAAAAAATTTATAAAAATTCCGTCTTCCTACCCTATCCTACCCCCTATATATATTTTTAACATTTTTTAAAATACACACACACACACACATATATAATAATATACGTTACCTGAGCTTGACCTGTTTGACCTGTTTAATTTGTTTAGCACACATAATACAGACTTGTTTAACATTCATAACTTATTTCTGCACCAGTTTATTACCATTAAATACATCATTTAATAATTCATTCAAAATTTAAAATAATTTTTTTTATAAATAACATATCACATCTCATCAATGAAATGAATTAAAATGCATTCAGGTTTTAACCCAAAAATTAAAGCAAGAACTATACTAGTATACTGTCGTAATAATGTTAAGAACTATACGACAAATTATCATAGTAGAAGCAAAAACTAATAAATAATAATGTTAACATCACATCAGTCTTACATAATAGATAAACTATATTGTCATAAATGGGTTAAACGGATTTAAAATGGGTTAGGTCGGGTTCATATCCGAATCATATCAACCCGTTTAAAATATACGGGTTAATCAGGTCAAAATCAAGTTGATCTTATTTTGACATGAATCCGATATAATTTTTTTTGTGTTTAAGCGTATTGATCCGTTTTAACTCATTAACTCATTTAATTTCGTGTTAGACCCATTAATTTCATGTTCGATTCGTGTCGTGTTAATGTGTGTCGAAAATTGACAGCCCTAATTATTTTGGACAGAATTCAAATAAAAATAATATTTTTAATCGGATAGAATAAACCAACAAAAATCTCTTCTATAAAATATCGAGTACAAAAAAAAAATATCATAATTTCTACCCTACGGTTAGCGTAAACACCTACCAAACATGACCCTGCATTGGAATAGCGGCAATCCAAGTCCAAGAGATACATGGGACTAAATGAACCACGTTGCAATGAAACTAGCTGCAAGAGAACATGTGGTTAAAACACCCCTGGCCGCAGCTTAAGAATCACAGTTGTCAAAGTCCCTCTATCTTTTTCTCCTTTTTCTGTGTTTGTCAAATGCTTCTGATTGGAGGTTTTGCATGGTGGTCCCATTTCTACTTGGATTTATTTTCATTTTCTTTCGTTTAAAGTATGAAAAATATTACTTATACATAATTTATAAACTTAATTCATTATAATTATTAGATGAAAAGTTATCTTATTTAACGGTAAGATTCAGATGCATAGTGTACAAAGGCCTTACTAGAGTAGTCTCCAATGTATAAACTCAAGTTCTTTTAAAAAATTAGTCGATGCAAGATTGAGTTTCTCTCATAAAATATTTTTTTTATTAAAATACTCTAATCAGAGGAGAGTAACAAATTTGGAGGAAATTCTATATATAATTAAAGTTAGCTTATGTACATGTGAAAGTGCTTACAAAAGTAAACGAAAATAAACCTAAGAACAATAAAACACCATGGAAAACACAAAAGCAGAAGTCCAAAGAACTAAAACAAATAAACGGTACATTGGACTGCTTGTTGTATTCTTTTCAATTGTTTAGCTTTGACAATAATAAGGTTGCATATGAAATCATTGTAAGTGTTATTTCATCCAAACAATATATTGAAAAGCTTGCATACAACTTACTTCTTCCACGACCCTAGCGATTACATTAATATGGGTCTAATATTCGCAATACCTATCATAAAAAAATGAGATTCTGAAAAGAAAGGGGCCCTCACTCTCTATAAAGGACTAGAAATAGGTTTTTTATGTTCAATTATCAAATACGTGTTCTATATAACAACCGTTTGAGATAATTGAATAAAGAACTTTGAATACTATTCAAAATTCAGAAGAACTACTACGTGGATGGGATATTAAACAACAGGGAAAAGCCTAATCTCTTATTCATGCCTGTTCTTATTGCAAAGCTAGTTAAGGAGGGATGAAAGTTGGACTTAGTGATCCACAGTGCCATGTGGAAGGGTCCTAACTCAATTAATAAAAGTTACTCTAGGTATAAGAAGTTGATATTCCTCAAGAGCTTACATTGACGAAAATATTTGACACCTTGATATCATGTCTTTGCCACCTAAGTTGTAATATGTTCAGAGGGTTGCTATGTTTGCCCATTAAAATGGTATATGAGCTAAGTTTAAAATGTCATAATACAATTTAGTTCATATCCAATGGGGACGTTAGAGCCTTGAAAAGACATTTCCCTAGTACGAGAAGATCAGGAAGAATACACCTCTAGTGTACTAGTTATCATGCCCACACAAAACATTGGATAGCCAAGTGCAGAACTAATAACTTGTGAAAGCATCTATGCAATAAGCTCACCCCATTTTCTGATTCTAATTGTGTTATATCGGGTGATAGAAGAGATGTGGACGTACTAAGGGGGTGTCAACAATATTATTACTTCATAAATCAAATTATTAATACCATTTGGTCCAAGATACAAAATATAATAAATAATACACACGTAATACCATGATAAATGTTCAATCATTGAAACGATATTTTGTGAATTCGTATCTAGGAAGCAACCTTTCCAAAATGCAATTAAAACTCCCTAGTGACTACAACTTACTTCTCCCACGACTTTAGGGATGACAATATGGTTCAAATCCTAACTCCTATCATTTTTCTACTTCTTCAACAACAATATGGGGCAACCATAGGGGACCCTATCAATGGTGGATAATTCAAATGCTCCACTATCCATGGTCCAAAAGGAATTGTGTCATTAACTTTATTTAGAAATGATAAATGTGCAAAGTTACGAAGAGGAGTAATGTTACATGGATTTAAAAAATAGACTTGATAATCTCAATCATTGATTTCACTGTAGATCTCAACATTTATTGTGACCCACTACCTATTCAATGGTTGAGATTATCAAGTGTAGTTTTTAAATTTATTTTTTAAATTCATGTTAACATTGCTCTACGAAGAGACCAATGTGTTGGACAATCAAATTATTATTGTTATTATTATTACAAGGTCCTTAAAGATGAGTATAATAAACAGTGCGCACCTACCAACACCAAGTACCAAGACCCATAATGGATATGGACTCATATGGGTCTTCATGTATCTCTATTCATTGTGAGATCAGAGGGTAGAGTCGTGGCCTTTCTTTTCCCTTTTTATTCTTATGCGAGATAGTGTCTCTTCGTGTCGGAAAAATCTACATTATTTGTTCTTCCAATTGGAGGATAGAGTAGAGAGAGAATCTGGCAGATAGAGGGTGTGTGTCTGTGTGTTTTTTTCAGAGAGAGAGAGGGCTCAGTTTAGTGATTGGTGGAATCTGTAAAGTTGTTTGATTCTGGGAAGCAGTTAGTCTTCTTCAGGAAATGCCATTTGATTGAGCCATTTTTTCTGCTTGTTTTGGATCTGCAACAAGAACTTCCGAAGTCTAGCAGCCACTAAGGTAAACTCAACCCCTTTTCGCTCTCTCTCTCTCTCTCTCTCACTCTCTCTCTCTCTCTCACACACACAAACACAAACACAAACGCACAGACAAAAAACAGACACACAAACTCATGTAGTTAAAATATTTTAACGTTCATACTTGGTTTAAGAACAAAACTATAAGTATAAACGTGTTCGGGGAAGATTAGTTGGATGTTCTAAAACAATCGACATCTCGTAGTTAACGAAATGGTGAACTTGATCTTCCACTTGTGAATGAATGCAGCATTAAAGGGTGAGAGATGAGGGTGGCGGTGATCGGAGCCGGCATCAGCGGACTAGTTTCGGCCTACGTTCTTGCAAAAGCCGGCGTCAATGTGGTGGTGTACGAGAAAGAAGAGTACCTAGGGGGCCATGCCAAGACTGTTACGGTCGATGGTGTTGATTTAGACCTTGGTTTTATGGTCTTTAACCGAGTAAGTACTTCATTATTAACTCTAAGTCATTGTTTTGACCAACAACTTCTTAAATACCTTGCATTTTAACTTCAACACTTTAAATCTTGCCCCAATCTGATTGAAGTACAAAAAAAAAATGGAAAAAGATAGTAATCTCATATAAATGGAATAAGATAGTAAATATCAGAGGGGAAAAGTCTCGCCCTCCTTCGGTGGTCATGGATTCGAACCAGTATCGGTGTAATAATCTTTATGAACCAAATGTTATTGGAGGGGTTGAATGTCCAGTTTATCGTCGGTGTTGATGTAGTGATGGGTTTGAACATCTCATATTAACAGCTATGATTCAAACAAAACATTCAACAGTGGCCGAGAACTTCAAGACATAGTCACCCCTAACGATGAGAAAAAAATGATATATTTCTATAATTTGTGGTTTTTCACTTATAGGTTTGCACTTTGCAGGGAATTTTTTAATAGTCACATGACTCCGCAATCTACAAGAATAATGGCAAAATAAATAAATAAACTATTAAAAAGTAAGACTATTATTCTCATTTTTTTATCTTTTGGAAAAATTATACTTTCACCCCCTTAACTATTACTTTTTTCATTGTTTCCCTAAAAAGTACGTTTTTTCACATTGCATGTTTAACTATATGATTAGGTTCACATTAGCCCAATAATTAACGTCTGGTACAAATTTGACAAAAAATTATTTTATTTTTCTCTCTGAACAGTGTAATTTTTTCATTTTACACCGACATATTGACGATGTCCAAAAGCATAACGCACATTCACATTTTGGAGTAATGTAAAATAATTCAAGTAATTTAGGGGAAAATGTGAAATCGAGCTTATAGTTAAGACTTAAGAGGGTTAAAGTATAATTTTTCCTTTATTTTTTATATTTTATTTGGGTGAAACCTAAGCTGTTGTTCTTTGAATTACATTGAGCTACGGAACCAGCATGGTCCACTTGTCCTTCTGTTTTATTTCTGGGAAATGGCAGGCAGGCAGTGGTCCCCTTGGTATCAATCAGATCTGTTTTTTTTTTTTTTTGGCCTTTTGCTGTAGAAATAATTTTTCATACTTAGGACAAGTCTACTGTACCCAAAAACAAATTCTCGTACGTTATTTATTAACTTTATAGATATTTTGATCACCGTTATGGTAACTTTTTACTATTTTTGTGGTATTTGCGATGGATTGGACAAGGCTCCACTACATCTAGTTACTGAACTGTGATTTGCTCTCCTCTTTTGTTAGATTTTAACACTTGCTTGGTAGATATTTTGGCTGATCAAAAGTTTATTTTAGCACGATTTCTTTTTAGGATCCATCATCCACGATTGAAGTTAATCTTTTTGCCTTTTTTCTTTTGGCTGTCTTGTCGTAATTAGTTGTGTAACAAATTACTATGGGCTCGTTTGGTAGACGTATTATGAGAGGATTAAATATTAGATTGTACAATTTTTTATTTAATCGGGTCTAATACTTTGTTTGGTAAACAAATTTGATACCGTATAAATTTGATATCATATTAATTTTGAAAACGTATACTAATCGTATATTTATCGTATATTTTTTATACAATAAACCTGTATTAGAGGTATTTTTATACCACCAAAAGAGGTGGTATTATAATATAACTTAAACATATTATTTTACGCATTTATTATTATAACTCCCTAACTGATAAAATTAAATTGTCATCAATGTAGCAAACACTAATTGAGGATATTTTTATTAATTCAACATTAATACGATAAAATAATTTTCTAATCAAACAACCAGTTGGATTAAATAACTATTATCCAACGTTTATGTTGTATATTGTCAAACACTAGATAAAATTACGTATAAATTTTGAACATATCTTAAACTTTTGCGACTGCAGTATGATGAAAAAAAAAAAGAAGAAGATAGAACCTATATGATGGAGTTGATTCCTCCTCCTTGTTTAGAATTCTATGTTTTGTCTGTGTGTTTGATTGTCTTTGACTACAAATAAACTTTCTATCAAACACCTTGCATGCCAGACCAATAGTACTACTCTTCAACTTATCATCAAATTTATTTTCTCAACTTATGAAATTAAGATCACAATTTACAAACAAGAAGAAGATAAAATCACCATTGTTATATGCTTTCTTAATGTTATATGCTTTCTTAATGTTCTCAAACGTATCGGTTCTTTGCAATCTCTGTTTTTTTTTCCATCTTCCCGGTTTATGTAAGGCAGTTTAGGCAAATAGAAGAGGATGCTACAAGTACATAAACAATGCAACACTACTATAGTAAACAGAAGTGATACAAGTCTACGTTACCTCCAGATAATTTTTCAATACCTTTGGATTTGAACAATATTCAGGCAAGCATTATTTGTGTCAGCGTGTTGATTACTAATAACTAATGATGTTTGAGTTGTTTGACTGAGGAAATGCTGGATCATTGGACAGGTTACATATCCAAACATGATGGAGTTCTTTGAGAGTCTTGGAGTCGATATGGAGGTCTCTGATATGTCATTCTCAGTGAGCTTAGAAAAAGGTCAGGGCTGTGAGTGGGGTAGCCGAAATGGTTTATCAAGTTTGTTTGCACAGAAGAAGAATGCAATGAATCCGTACTTCTGGAAAATGATTCGAGAAATTGTGAGGTTCAAAGATGATGTTCTAACGTAAGCATTACACTCAAACACCATCTTGGTTAATGGTTTATATCTGGCTTTTTAGGCTTTCAACTCCTTTTTAACACTTGAAAAAAGAAACAATTCAAAGGAAGAAAGCATACTCGTAAAGTTTATAAAGTGAGATTTTTATTGTAGCAAACGATATTCTAGATAATGTTGAGGGTGATGGTGATTTCATGGATATTGAATTACTTTGACAGAGGTTCAATTCCGGAAGACACCTTTAACCCTTAAGGATGGACTGATTGATAGTTAATTGCCATGTGATGATTATTGCAGATACCTTGAAGAGCTCGAGAACAACCCAGATATTGATCGCAATGAAACACTGGGGCATTTCATCAAGTCACGCAGTTACTCTGAGTTATTTCAGAGGGCTTATCTTGTGAGACTGTTGAAACATTGTATTTTGCAACATCCTTGAGCTTTTATGTGGTTCAATCAATTGCTCATTAACTAGTGGCAACATATGATAAAAAAAATTCTGCAGGTTCCGATATGTGCTTCAATATGGTCCTGCCCTTTGGAAGGTGTATTGAGCTTTTCTGCTTATTCTGTTCTCTCATTTTGCCGTAATCACCATCTACTTCAGGTACATTCCTTTATAACCACTCTCAGACAGTGATATCCTAATTTTTGCAGCAGTCTAGGTGTAGCTGATGAGCAATCTTAATTTTGTATTCTCATTAAGTAACTGATGTCTGAATAATTTTGTTTTGAATTTTTGTCGCAGCTCTTTGGTCGTCCTCAATGGCTCACCGTGAGATGGCGTTCCCATAGTTACGTTTACAAGGTGATTTTAGCATTTCTTGCATACCATCAAATTTTTTTATGCAAACCTAATAGCAACATCAATATTAAGGTCCTTTATTGTCATGAAAATTTAATTCTAGATATAATCAAGTTTATGAGATCACAAAACAGGTTAGACAAGAACTCGAGAGTAGAGGTTGCCAAATAAGGAGTGGTTGTGAGGTGCATTCGGTTTCAACAGTTGATGGGAGTAAGTAATTACAGTCACAATCTTTTCTTTTTGCAATTGTTCTATTGTTGTCGCTTCTTCTCATGTCGAATGAAAACATTATTAGGATTATCTACTTATGACAAAATTGTATCGTCATCAAATTTCAGGTGAGACGGCTGCAAGATAGATAGAAACAAGTAAAAGCCTAAAAAAACTAGGGATATATTGCAAAAGACGATAAGAATACCAAGTAAAATATTTCCCTTCGGTTGTCATAGTAACTCACACAAACTTAAGCACTCAAGCCAATATTTAAAGCAAAGGTATGCCAAGGAACAGAGAAACAAATGAAATTGGATCAAGGAACAAATTTACCAAAGAAAAATGTTCCTGTTTTGGCTTCCACATCATGGCAAGACATGGGACATAGAAAATAGTCAACTTATTGTCAGTAATAATTTGGCTGTAAAATACATGTCAAAACAGAGAGAATTCTATAAAATTTCATCATATTGAGCATTAAATGAAAAAAACAATAATGTGATTCTATTTCTAACTGTGGAAGAGTTTGAGCAGGTTGCATCATAATTTGTGAAGATGGTTCACAAGAGAGCTATGATGGGTGCATAATGGCTATGCATGCCCCTGATGCTCTGAAAATATTAGGAAAACAGGCAACATATGATGAATTGAGAGTACTCGGTGCTTTCAACTATGTTTACAGGTACTGTCTTTCCTACCCCGTTTATTAGTCAGTTGTGTCTTATTATCTTTCTTTAACTTACCGCTATTGACAAGAAATATCTATCTGAAATTCATAAAATGAAACATGAATGTTTCTTTGATTTATACGTATTTGCCTACTTTATGTATAAAGGTACTTGAAGGGACTTATCTTTTCTTCAGTCAATTTGTTCTCTTCTTGCTTACCTCAAGTTTCGAACATATTCTAGCACGAAGGGCTATTAAGAGATGATCTGCTCACAACCAAGTACCTTTCATGTCTAACCCAGACTTTTGCAAAAAACCATCTTTGAAAATCCATTTGTGATGACAGGCTTTATCTTAACTTGTGCCAATCTTTTGTTATTGTCATTCATTCTTTAATTGACTACCAAACTGATATTCAACTGAATCAGCATAAATAGAGTTAACCAAATTAAAGATGTAATATCATTGAATACTTTCTCTACACTGTTTTGATCGAAGTTTGTGATTTCTATCTCGAGAAGCTATAATATGTGTAGTCTTCTTGAATACTGGAGTACATAAGAACTATATAATAATTCTAAACATCATGTATTCCATAAATAATTCTTTTTTTTTTTTTTTTGGGAAATGAGTTGTCAACAGTTATGTGAGTGTTCTCCTTTGATTTATATGTGAATATGCACAATCATTCTTCGACTCTTATGGCAGTGATATTTTCCTTCATCGTGACAAAAATTTAATGCCCAAAAATCCAGCAGCATGGAGTGCATGGAATTTTCTTGGAACCATTGATAACAATGTATGCCTGACATACTGGCTCAATGTGCTCCAGGTTTGTAACAAATCTTCTTCCTTCAGTTGGAGTTTTACATAGGTGGATACAAAAGAGATCTATGTGTTTTTGTTTATCATATTTTCTGGAACTTGGTAGTTATCATAAGGTTATGATCTATGCCAGACTTAGGAAGTTAAACAATTCAGAATAGTATCAATTCAATGGATTAAACAATATATAAGCTTTCTCGATATGTAGCAACTTGATCATGGTTCATTCTCTTATTCATTGTTTTCATGAAATTGTTCTTAAACGTATACGTACCTAAAATGTGTTTTTTTTTTCTGCAATTTGGTTAAGTGTTCTATAACATTTCTGTACATCCAGAATATTGATCAGACAAGCTTACCTTATCTGGTAACCCTTAATCCATCTCACACACCCGAACATACCTTGCTAAAGTGGTCTACTGGGCATCCTGTCCCGTCAGTTGCTGCATCAAAAGCTTCACTTGAGCTTGACCACATTCAAGGGCAGAGAGGAATATGGTTTTGTGGAGCATACCAGGGTAAGCTATTGTTTTTACGATATAAAAGACAAGAAGAAAGCTCTTCTAAACCCCAATTTTGTTGCATCGGTATAGTACCTTTCGAGTAAATTCTGTTGTCTCAGTACGAGGGTAGTATGTAATGACAAATCAGAAAAATCTTGGTGGTGTTGGGAAAAAGTGTATATCGATTTCATGAGAGTATTTGCAAGTTTTTTGTATAAAGAGATATCATGATTTGAATTTTAAAGCTGTCATGACAATTTACTCTGTATGACTCGGGGCTGTTTTTTGTCAACTGTTTAGAAGAACCTCAGTAGCATTTTCTTTATCCATTTGTAAATGGTTCGTTATCTAGTAGTTACTGACTCATTCGTGATACTGTAATACGTTGTTTTCAGGCTATGGTTTCCATGAGGATGGGGTAAAGGTACTTTCCTTTTCTTATTAACACAGTGCATAAATATGTTCACTTGCATGTGTGTAACGATAGTAGTAGGACTAGAAGGCTACGGAAAAATTGAAAACTTCAATATTAATGTCATAGTATCATGTTGAGGGTAAAATTTTGGAAGGTGTAATCTTTGGAAAGGATGGTGGCTGACCTCTTTCATTTTTTTCTTAATAGCTTTGTTTTCCTTTTCTCGACCAGATAAAAGAACTCATCATAGTTCTGAAGTCATTGTTATGTGGCTAACAAGTGAGTGATTTATTGCAGGCGGGTATGATTGCTGCACATGGTATACTTCAAAAGAATTTTGTGGCTCTGAACGACCCCAAACATATGGTACCTTCATTGATAGAAACAGGGGCACGGCTTTTTGTTACTAGGTTCCTCGAACGTTATATCTCTGTTGGAAATCTGATGTGAGTTTAATCAAATGCCAAACTTATTGAAAAAAATCCTCATGAGAAACTGCATGTTCTGTGTGTATATCTCTGCCGGATATGGGTGTTGTGTGCGTAGTGATATAGTTTCTTAAGTTTTGTACTCTTCTGTATTTTCAGATTGTATCCAGAAACTGAATGGAAAACTTAATAGAGAACTGATTGATTTTAATTTTTTTTTTTTTGGCGACATAGTTTATTGGAAGAAGGAGGTACAATTTTTACTTTTGAAGGAACCAAAAAGAAAAATTTTCTAAAAGTTTCGATAAAGGTTCACAGTCCCCAGTTTTATTGGAAGGTACATACTCTGCATTTATATTTGTCATTTCGTTTACTAGAGTTCAAGTCACATGGATTCTTTCTTCCAGATTTGTGTGATTCATAAACTTTCAACTTGAAATTCTTTTGATAGGTTGCTACACAAGCTGATTTAGGCCTCGCAGATGCCTATATCAATAGCGATTTTTCATTTGTTGATAAAAATGAAGGTCTTCTTAATCTCTTCATGGTAAGAATATTGATCATCTGGGTGAAATTTCTAGTAATTTCTTTTGGTGCTTGTCTTCCTGAATTTTATTCTGCAGATTTTCATTGCCAACAGAGATTCAAGAGCTTCTGTCTCAAATTTTAACAGTAAAAGGTAAGATTTTATAGGTTTTACTGGCTATAACATGATTCAACATGTACTAATCTTCATGACTTCAGTTCCTAAGTATCCACCCTTTTGGCGTTAGGGGCTGGTGGACACCATTGCTGTTCCCAGCTGCAATAGCATCTGCAAAGTATTTCTTTCACCACGTTTCAAGGCAAAATACTCTCACCCAAGCGCGCAGGAACATTTCTCGTCATTATGACCTGGTATATGATATCCTCATGTTGATGAAATTTATTTTGTCTTTGAACAAGTTCAAAAATACTTGCCAGAAGAAGTTCATAATAGCTTTTTTACTGTTAGCCATGACATTATTGCCTCCACTTAAGGACATGCAAGTAGTTAGCTGATAATTTGTCCTTGTCATTGAAATGCTAGAGTAACGACCTCTTTGCTCTGTTCTTGGATGACACGATGACATACTCATGTGCGGTATTTAAGGTCAGTGTTTCAAACTTGAGACTACTTTATCCGTAGAGAGTGTACTTAAAATTTGTGTTCTGCTAATATCTCCTCTTTCTGTCATACTTTTGATAGACGGAAAGTGAAGATTTGAAAGTCGCGCAGATCAGGAAAATTAATCTTTTGATTGAAAAGGTGAGGCCTTTGTATTTAGTCCTCTAAAACACAAGTGAGTTACTGAGGGATTTCCTTCCAACTTTTTTCGTTTTGATGATTTAGGCAAGAATATGTGAGGACCATAAAATTCTTGAGATAGGGTGCGGTTGGGGAAGTTTAGCTATTGAAGTTGTTAAACAAACTGGATGCAAGTACACTGGCATCACCCTCTCTAAGGATTTCGTTTTGATGATTTAGGCAAGAATATGTGAGGACCATAAAATTCTTGAGATAGGGTGCGGTTGGGGAAGTTTAGCTATTGAAGTTGTTAAACAAACTGGATGCAAGTACACTGGCATCACCCTCTCTAAGGATTTCGTTTTGATGATTTAGGCAAGAATATGTGAGGACCATAAAATTCTTGAGATAGGGTGCGGTTGGGGAAGTTTAGCTATTGAAGTTGTTAAACAAACTGGATGCAAGTACACTGGCATCACCCTCTCTAAGGATTTCGTTTTGATGATTTAGGCAAGAATATGTGAGGACCATAAAATTCTTGAGATAGGGTGCGGTTGGGGAAGTTTAGCTATTGAAGTTGTTAAACAAACTGGATGCAAGTACACTGGCATCACCCTCTCTAAGGATTTCGTTTTGATGATTTAGGCAAGAATATGTGAGGACCATAAAATTCTTGAGATAGGGTGCGGTTGGGGAAGTTTAGCTATTGAAGTTGTTAAACAAACTGGATGCAAGTACACTGGCATCACCCTCTCTAAGGAGCAACTTAGTTACGCAGAAATGAAAGTAAAGGAAGCTGGCCTCCAGGTACGTAATTCTAAGCAGTTCTTAAAGAGTACGCAAATACAATAAGCATAAGTATCTGATACTCGTGGTTTCTAAAAATGTTTCGACATCATGTGGAGAAAACAAGGCAAGAACCATATCGCTTGACTAATGGCATCAGAAAACCAGTGAATTGTGGAATAGAGTGCCATCAATTGCCTTCATCAGTGTCTAGATAGAAAAAGAATGGCATAATATTATGCAAATACTTAAATGCAGACAATCCATCGCACCAAAAGCTTAAGCTGCTTAAATATGATGTTTGGAATAAATAAAAATGGCAAGACTAGAACTCAGTTTACCGTAAGTAATTCTAATGCGATGTTAAACAACCAGTTTCCAACAAAGAAGCTATTAGAGAATGGTACAGCATTGTATGTTACTATGTTAAGCTCTCAAACAAATCTCTGGCTCTTTAGTTTGATACGAAAAATAACTTAATGAAGTAGTTGCACTTTAAATTGAAGCCTTCACTCACATGAATCCTCTTTCAAACCCGCTCTCTTGATTTCTAAGTCTGCTTCACTCTCAGGACCACATAAGGTTTCTTCTCTGCGACTATCGCCAACTGCCAGATACCTACAAATACGACAGAATTATATCCTGGTGAGCTTCTTTCATTGCCCAATTTTATATCACATCATAACAAGAATTAAATATGATGATCTAATCAATGTTCTTTTCCAGTGAGATGATTGAAGCTGTTGGCCATGAATATATGGAGGAGTTTTTTAATTGCTGTGAATCAGTACTGGCAGAGAAAGGACTACTTGTTCTACAGGTGATGATACACAGATAAGTGTGAAAATAAAACTAAATACATCGTTGATGCCCTTGTCTTATTTTTCTAACAAAAGTGCGTTTGATTTTCTTTTAGTTCATATCAATACCAGATGAGCGGTATGATGAGTATAGGCGAAGCTCAGACTTCATAAAAGAATACATATTCCCTGGTGGATGCCTGCCTTCCCTCAGTAGAATTACATCAGCCATGGCTGCAGCATCCAGACTCTGGTAAAAGCTAAATTATTCGCATCATAATACAGTTGATTGTTGTTTTCTTGAAATCTCTCGCTTCCAAAAAATGTAATAAACTGCTTTAAGTGCAGTGTGGAACACCTGGAAAACATAGGAATCCATTACTACCAGACACTCAGATGTTGGAGGAAAAACTTCATGGAGAATCGAAGGTAAGAGAAATGGACATGTAATTACTTTCATGTAATCAACAAAGATGTTGATAACTGTATGATATGTTCAACATTACAAAACAATTTATGGTTCGAGTTCTGAATAACTGATTGGTTTTGATGTGGGCATCAATTTGTGTTCGTAGCAAAATTCTTGGGTTGGGATTCAACGAAATGTTCATCCGGACATGGGAGTACTATTTTGATTATTGTGCAGCTGGTTTCAAGTCTCTAACACTTGGAAATTATCAGGTAACCAACCACCAAACTTGTTCCTATTACACCTTTGTCAAGATAAACAGACTGCTCAAGTAACAATTTGTTTTTCATTGTTTGTTCATCTAAATCAAACAAGGCCTACATGCTAGTAGCCATTCCTGATGAATGTTGCAACCCTGTTTACTTACTTCCATCAACCTTTCCTACGACTCACTATTTTACTTGCATTTCCTCGATATAGGTCTTGTTCTCAAGGCCTGGCAATGTCACTGCATTTGGAAATCCATACAAGGGAGCACCTTCAGCTTCTTGTTCATGTCCTCCATGAAAAGATCAAACATTTTCCTTCAGTTTTTTGACTGCAGGGTCTGCTTAAGCTCATTCATACCAGGTCACATTGTCACTGGCTTGTTCATTTGTATCCAACAGTACTTGAATTACATTACCCAAAGAATAAGAAAGGCCTGGGACCATGCATTTGTGACAAATTTTAGTTATAGTTCTACATTTTTTACGCTTTTGGTTCAGATTTTTGATCAATCAGATCTGCAAAAACTAATTGAGTAAGGCTTGTTTATGTTAAATGTTTGATTTTGGGGTAAATGAAGACAGTGGGAGACAAATGTAGGATTTAGATCTCTTCCAATTCTTTTCTTTGCGGATCTTTCATAACTTAAATACATACCATATGTTACATAACACAAAAATACTATTCATCGACACGAAATTAACAAATTAAGATTGATCATTTTCCGACACAAACTCATATATAACACGATCGGTTAACACTAATAGTAAATAAGTTGAATTAATGCCAAACATAAATAAAACGAAATTAACCCAGAGTAATATTATAAGAATAAAATATTAATCTTTTATTATATTTATCCAATAGTGATCAAATTATTATACAAAAAAAAATATTTTTACTCATTTTTATTATTATATTTATTAAGTTAATTTTTATTTTTTTTAAAAAATGTGAACATATATTTAATTAATTAATAATAAAATTTTAAACATAAAATTGAAGATTAGGGTGAGTTTGGTAACATTTTCGTTTTTATATTTTTTTTAAAAAAAAAAACTAGAACAAGTTTTTGTTTTTTCTGTGAAAAAAATTAAAAATATAAAACATGTTTGACAGTCATTTATATTTAAAATATTATAAAAATAAAAATAAAAAATATGTTTGGTATTATAATAGCGTTTTCATAATTTATTGTGGTTATTTTGATTAATTTTTTTTAATCACAAATACATCTCCACCCAAATCAATGAAAACCCACTTCACCCAGCCAGCATCACCACCACCAAAGCACCAGAAACCCACCACCACCCAGCCACCACCGCCACCACCACCAAGGCAGCATCAAAGCTTGAACCTTCAAAAACCCAGCAAGACGAGCACCCCTGTTTAGCCACCACCACAGCAATACCAGTCCACCACCACCGACACACACACAAACCCAAAACCCATAACAGCAGCCCTGCAATAGCTCCGAAACCCACCACTCAACCCACCCAAAACCACCACCAACACCAATCCACCACCACCGATACACACACAAACCCAAAACCCACCACAGTAGGCTCGAAAAATCGGCTGTAACATCCCCAAAACCCACCACCCAAACCGACCCAAAACCACCACCAATACCAATCCACCACCACTGATACACACACAAAAAGATCCATACACAAACACAGATGTTGAAATCAACAACAAAATAAAATAGAAAAGAAGAAAAATACCTAGATCTGCACAAATAAAACGGCCGATTAAGAAGAAAGTGGTGACCTTCGCTGTCGGAAAATGTTGAGAGCTTTGCCGGAGAGAGCTTCGCCGGAGAGAGCTTCACCAATGCTTCGTCGATTTGGATCCCACGCACCTGCAAGCTTCGCCACAGACCACAGTCGCAAACCCACAGGCGAAAGCGAGAGAGAGAGATAAAAGAACTTTTTTTTTGCTTTATATAAGTGCCACAAGAATGTCCTTTTTTTTTGCTTCTAATAAAAGTCGAAGGCTGAACCTCATTAAAAGCCTCCCCAACCCCGCGTGTTTTCGTTTTTCTGTATTTTCAAAAACATTGATTATGTTTGGTTGGATTCTTGAAAACTGTTTTTTGTTCTTAAATCTCAAAAAAATTTCAAAACTTGTCTAGTTTGTGATTTTGTTCTCCAAATTTCAGAAAAAAATAGAGAATTGGAGCATAAAACTTGAAAACAAGCCCAACTTGTTTTTAAGCTTTTTTGCCAAAATTTTGAAAACACGGAGATGGTTTACTCTTTAATGAGGTCCCCTTTTCGAGTTCTTTTAGAAGCAAAAACAAGCCACAATATAAAAGCTTTTTTTTTTCTTTTGCCTTTGTCCTCTCAGATCTCATCACTCTCTCCATCTTTCTCTCTCTCTCCACAGACTCTCTCAGACGGAAGTCTTCTTTGGTGACTGCGTCTTCTCTGGCGACTACATCTTCTTTGACAAAACACACACACAGACACTGGAGCTCTCCGACAACTAGATCCACTGCGAGTTCTCCAACGATTGGTTCAGATCTGGTTCAATCGACGAAAACACAAATTTGATTTTTTATTTTATATCAATGACAGTATATAAATATATTGTAACCACCGTAAAGAATTAGAATATTGACACAGATTTGATATTTTTTTATCAAACATAGATCTAATTTTTTTTTATCAAACATAGATCTGATTTTTTTTTTATATGATCTAATTTTTTTGACGTTTTGAGTGGTGGTTGTGGATTTTGGGTAATTGTGGGTTTGTGGTGGTTATGGATTTTGGGTGATTTTCGATTTCGATGGTGGTGGGGCTTTTGGGTAGTTTTCGATTTCAGAGGTGGTTGTGAATTTTAGGTGGTGATTGTGAATTTTGGGTAGATGGTGATTGTAATCTTAATGCAAGTGAAAGTTCAAGAGACAATGGTGATGGTGGTCTTAATGCACAGTGAAAGAGAGAGAAAGAGTTGAAGACCGATGGAAATTATAAATTATTGTTCAAACAAATTTTATAATTTTTGTTCTTTAAAATTATTTTCAAAAATATATAACCAAACAAATTTTGTAAATTAAAAATTTTTAAAAACATTTTTTTAAAACTTTTCTCAAAAATTATTTTCAGATACTATTTTCCAAAACGCAAATCAAACAGCCCATTATTTTTCTTTTTTCCAATATTCACTCGTTTTCAAAACAAATTGATTAAGAAAAAAACAAAAACACAAACCAAATGTGTTTTTATTTTTAATTTTAACAAAAATTAAAAAAAAAAACAAAAACAAAAAAAAACAAAAACTTCGAGCTACCAAACGGCAACTAAATTTTTTTTACGAATAATATAAGTCAAACACAAACACGACATAAAAATAAATATATCAACACTACACAATTAATTAAACAAATTGAGTTAAAATTAACTAAATAAAATTAAGATTAACTAGTACTCGACACAACACGATTGTCACTCTTACTAAGTTACTTACGGGGAATGTGAGCCAAGTAGCGTTTAGCATTGTCACCTGCCAAGGCAGACATATAAAGGCGAGAAATAGTGAATGCCACAATTTTTAACCCAAAAACATGGGTCTGGTAGGATGTTCCCTCTTCTGCCTCTGGTCGAACAAGAAACAGAAAGAAACCATCTATAATCTAGCTGTTGGTACACAATTCAAAATGCCCCCGCCGACATTAACATAATTCCTTAAGCACCATGAGGCCACCATAAATGGATGTGTGATTGGTAACATGTAAGACCCCAGGCTGTTCTCGTCCCTGTCAGAGGAGATGCCAACAATCTCTCCTTTCAACGAACACATTAGGCACACTCCCACAGACTCAAACCCCATAGCTACTGGGTGCAACGATGCCCTTCCATAGGGCTATCTAAGTTGGTTTCACTGTCAATACACCATCAAAACTCACAACAAGAATTTCCCTGGGGGCAACATTTACATTGAGACACAATGAAATACCCACAATACATTCAATTCTAATCTTTGCTGGGAAACCAAAGAAACCATCCAAACATGATTTTGCACGTAGAGAGCAAAAAATGCCAAGCACCGTATAAAAAGTGGAAGACATGTAATCAACCCATAGCAGCAAGCAATTGAGCTCTTATGAAATCATATATCCCAACTAGTTGCTTGGGAAAAAGTCAAATTCCTATGCTCTGTATCCAACAAGCAGATGCATTAGAGTGCAAATAACAAGAACAAGAACTAATTATCATTTGTTATCATAAGACAATGGGCAGTTATAGAGGAGCGAAGACAATGGGCAGTTATAGAGGAGCGAAGACAATGTACACTTTGGCCCATTTCCCGACAAGCTTCTTATATGTATACAACAGGAAGTCATTTCTCCGTACACCCTGAAATTTGGAAAATATTTCCAAGGTAAAGGGGACTATATAATGGTACTTTTGACAGTGTACTTAGACCATTAATAACTTATGGATCAAATATTCAACTCTACTTCGAAAAACTGTTAAGCAGCCTAAATAACTAGGTTATATTGATAGTATGAGGTGAAATTTTGTCAAACTGCTCTAATTGACGTACCACAGGCTGTTCGGCTTGAAAACACATCCCACCACAACCTTAGTGAAGATAATAAATAACATTGCAGTTTGACAGCATCAGCATGGCCTGGCTTCAGCTTTGACCAGTCTCAGGCTAATGCATGATGTAAACTTGTCCAACCCGCACCTCTTAAGTTCCATTCCACATAATCCTCAGCATGAAGCTTGTTGTGTAGCCCAGTGTGTGTGGATACTTCACTTAGAACTCAAGCATCTCTCCTGTACAACACAAGGGCAAATACAGGAGGAAATGATTATGCTGTTGTCAAAGTTCAACTACCACTACGATTATCGCTACACATTAGGAACTGCTACCGCTATGTTTATCGCTATGCATAACGAACCGATCAACCCAACTGTCCTACAGCTCCGCTCGTATTAGAAAGAAGCCCCACTACATGTACAGATTACTACATCATACTATATACTGAAGAAAAAAGTGAAGAGCAACAAACTGATTGTTGTCATCAAAAATAGATACCAACATGAAGCTTCCAATACTATCTGAGTCCTGCTACAGGCGGCCAAAGATTAAGGTTAATTTCACATCATTACCAAAACACTCAAAAAGAAACTAAATTAACATATTAAAGTTCGATCTAAGCTACCATATCTAAAACAGTACGATCTCAAAACACTCCAGATCAATTAGTAGACACAAGCAAGCTGAATTTAGAAACAACACTCATAGCAAACAGTAAAGCAGAGGCAACTCTACTCTTCAAAAGGTTACTTATTACTGACTACCAAAATAGATACTGCATACTACTGGGATTCAAGCAATAAATACTGCAAACTACTGGGATTCAAGCAATCCAACCAGTCCCGCTGTACGCATGAAATCCTGCAAGAGCCCCATTGTTCTGAGGAAGCATCAACTGCATGTCCTCAAAACAAAGCTGAAATCCCAGAGGGGATCAAGTCATCAAGATCACTGTGGTTGAGCCTGTCGGATGGGAGTACCACCATACCCACCTCCATATCCGACTTGTCCACCATGAGGACCATTTGCCTGAGCCCCATAATTTCCAGAGGCTTGTGAGGGGTCAGATCTCCATCCTTGATTTCCATACCCTGAATTCCCAGTGGCATCACCATAGCTACCTCCCATATAGCCTCCGGCACTTGCTTGTAGCTCTCCCCCAGCACCACCTCCAGCAGAAGCATTGGTATTCTGGGCACGCCCTCCATATGCGGCTGGGTTTCCATAAGACCCATCACTTCCACCATACCCACCATAACCATATCCTTGATTCCCATACCCAGTAGCTCCACTTGGAGACTGACCAGTAGATGCTGAAACAGGTGCACCACTACCAGGACCACCACTGCTGGCGTTATGAGCACCCCAAGGACTATTCCCATAGCCTGCACTACCAAATCCAGAGGGAGCCTGAGAGTTCCATGATGTTTGTGCACCTGGTGGACCGCTTCCATAAGCAGCATTAGGGACATTGGGGTTTCCATAGGCTACACCAGCAGGGCCACCATACCCAGGATTGGCACCAGCATAATTTCCATAGCCACCATAACCAACCCCGTTGTTAGCAGGAGCATATCCATAACCAGGAGTGCTATACCCAGAAGAACCATACGATGGAAACCCACCTCCAGTATTTTGAGACTGCATGTTGTACTTATTGGAATCCATTCGACCATCATAAGAACTTGAATTGCCACCAGAAGCACCATATCCTTGATAACTTCCACCACCACCACCCATTGATCGACTACCCCCACCAGAGTGGGAATCCTTAGGAAGAGCGCGCTTCACTTCCACTTGCTTGCCATTTATATCATGAAACGTTTTGTGTAAAACCCTATCAACAGCATCTTCAGAGTCAAAGGAAATAAATCCAAAACCACGAGGTCGGTTGGTATGCTGGTCATACATGACTACTACATCAACTACCTCACCATAAGCTTCAAAATACTGACGAAACCCTTCCTCAGTCAAAGTGGCAGGCAATCCGCCAACAAATATCTTCTTCGTCCTGATATTTCCACTACCTCCATGGTTTCTAGCAGTATTGAAGTTTGAAGTTTTAGAGGTCTGTTGTTCCTCCCTTGATAAGGCCCTCTTAACCTCAACCTGGAAAACAAAAGCTGGTGGTTATACTGCTCTAGAATTACACAGGAGCAACCAGTAAAAGTCTGCTCAAGCATCTCTGTCACTCCAAATATATAAAAGGAAAGTGAGATATTGCAGATACTTCACTTGTGAATCATAGATGAACCTGATTTCTGGAAATTAATATCATGTATCTAGGAGGCAAACATGAGTGCAGGCACCCAGCACACACACACAAGGTGCCCCCAAGTCAACATCAAAAGTAAAACAAATGCTTATTAGCATAAATATTGGTGCTTGGTGCATGCAGAGAAGTAATCAGGCCATGTACGATCTAAATACACAAATCAGCTAACATAATGATCCAAAGTTCAACACAACTTTGAATCCATAGTAAATTCACAAGAATTACTGAATTTGTTGATATATCTAGGACAAAACTGATACACTTCCCCAATGTGTCACTAAACCCAACCACAATAAACGGACCAACAGAGTCGTCTATTCCACACTGGTAGAAATCATACACATCTACTTGTGAACACTACTTAGCATAAAGCTGCCTTAAATCCACTTCCTGGCCTAGTGACAACTCAGATCACTATGGAACTCAGGCAAGGACTAACAATGCCTAGTCTGTCCAACCACCCAAAAAAATACAACGCAGAGGTAGAAAGGGGTTGGCAGTCGATGGAAAAATATCATCTCATGAATGCAAATGATACTGACATCATCACCTTTTTCTATTCTGCAGTTTTTGACAGCATACATCCATCCATTATATTATTCACAGCCTTACATAAAAAAAATCTTTGAAAATCACAGCATATATATCACCAGAACTTTACACCTTAGAATTACCAAAAATAATGGGATAAATGACTAAAACCAACATGAAAAAGAAAAACTCACTATAGACATGGAAGAAGCATAAACCAACAAGCAACCACCAAAAATCACATGAAACAAGCCAATGCCCAGAGACTAGATTGACATCTATGCTACAACCAAGGTCTACCCCCCAATATGTTGATAAATAAAAACTGACCCAATTACTAAACACCAAAAATCACACGCATAAAGCAAAAACCCAGAAGCTAAGTGAACAATAAAGAGATTCACTGCTACAAATGAGGTCTGAATCTAAGATATGTCTCAGCTCAACATTAACCACCACCAAACATCATAACAATATGACTAAACCCCTCAACCAAAAATTCACAAATAAAACACTTCTGGTGCTCATACCCAACAAAACCTAATATATATTTTTAAAAAAAAACCCATAAGTGCTACAACACAAATCTGCCAATATGTGAGTTATAATATGAATTGACTCTGTGAAAATCACCAAAAATCACATGAATATAACAAAAAACCAATTAGCACGACAAAACAATCTAAGACATATTTGCTCAATATGAACTAACCCGTAAACAACCACCAGAAAAATCAAATCAATATAACAATCAGCCACAGTCGCAACAAAACAAGTTAGACAAAAGTGCACAACATTAACCCATAAACAGTCAACAAAAATCACATCAAAGGAACAAAAAACCAGTACAAATAATTTACAAAAGCCACATCGGGTAAAATAAGCATGGTCTAAATGCTACCCGTATGGAGATACATAACAGGACAATTAACAACAACAAAAAATCAAATCAATAAAACAAAAACCCAGTTACTAAAAATGCATAAAACCACAACTAGTGCTAGAAGTAAAGTCTAAATCTCACCGTCCGACCATCTATGTTGTGCGTGTCCTGAAGAACCCGATCGAGAACCGATGGATCTGCAAAGACCACAAAACCAAAACCTCTCGGTCTCCCAGAGATCTTATCTTTCATCACCACAGCCTGCAAGACCTCACCGTAGTTCCCAAAATAGTCCGTCAGCTTATCCTCCGAGGTTTCCCAAGAAATCCCTCCAATGAATAGCTTTCCCTGATCTGAATCCATAGATTTCTCTCTCTTTTTGTGTAATTGTATCTATGGTCTATCTCTCTCTTTGTCTAAATGAAAAAAAGAGAGTGGAGATTTGGACAGAGTTGAGGAACTGTGTGAGGAAGACGCCGACTGGGTTTGGAGAGACAGAGAGAGGCGTCAACCAGCGAGAATAAGAATGAGTTAGGGTGGGTAAAAATGGAAAGTACCTCGAATGACGATTGAGATTAGTTTGGATTGGATGGTTCAGATCATTTTTTGGGGTTTGGAGGGTTGTGATTGGGAGAAAGATATTTTGGGAAGGGATGAGGAACAAATGACGTCACAATTGTTCTTTTTCATTTTTCCTCAGAAATTTTTAGTTTATTTTTCTCTTCTATTTTTCAAGTGATTTTTGATTTGATATTAAAAAATTATTTTTCGGTAACGTATTTTTTTTTATCTATTTATAGTGTGGATCTGGAGAGGATTTTTATTATATAATTTTTTATTTTATGATCAATAATTCTAAATATATCAATATAAAATTTATGGTTGTAACTTTTTTTATTTTTTTCTTTCATATAATATTAAAATTTATGATTTGTATTGCTCCCTCAACTATATGAATTATTTTCATATTGTCCAAATCACAAAACTCAAAAATTGAGAAAGAATATATTAAGATGATTTAGTTATGTTTAACGAAGGCCGATAGATGTACCAATTAAAAAAAATGATAGAATTTTTTTAATGGTACTAAGAGGAGGGGTAGACCAAAAGTAACATTAAACAAAATAATAAGTAAATATATAAAAATACTTAATTCAAATAAGCGTATAACGCATGACCGGAATGAATGACGAAAATAGACTCATATAATCAACCCCAAATAATTAGAACATAAGTATTTTTTCATTAATTCTATAACAAAAATTAAAAATTAGGTAATACGAAACTAATTGCATAATTGATGGTGTAATACAAAAAAAAAAAAAACAATGATGGTTGGCATAATTGAGAGGGTTGAAGTCACCCTACTCTTATGAAAAGAACATTTAAATATTTTGCTTTTAACCGCACCAATAAATCATAGGATAACTCGAGTGATAATAAGAACGATCTGTAAATTCAAATGTCCTAAGTTTGAATCTTGACAATTTCTTAAGACAAAAAAAAAAATTAATCGAAATATGCATAAACTGACTTGAATATTTATCTAACTGTCTAACCAAATCACACACACAAAAAAACACACCACAACTAGTAATAATTGAATCGGGGTAAACATTAAGTGCATGCATGTACCCCCAATGCATTAGTATACTATGCAAGTTTAAATAAAATTCCATGGAAGTCATTTAATATAGGACATTGGAACCATGGATCTTTGGGAAGGGAAAAAAAAAAAAAGCTAATGGCGTATACTAAAAGTTTATATTTTATTTGGAGAAAATTTTACTTCCAAAGGCAACTTCTAAATCTAGCAATGTTATACTATTATATTTTATTTCAAAGAGAAAAATAATTTGTGTTATATATATATGTATATGTATGTATACATGTATATGTTTGTATGTAAAGAAACTTAATATCTAAAATAGTGTAGAGGTCGGGAGTAAATTGGTAAAATAAATTTTTTTGTTGGATCCGTTACTAGATAATGAAAAAATTTGATAGGAGGGTGTGTCATTGAAGTTGGACTTATTTATATGGCGTGAAAATAAAATTTACCCTAAAAAAAAAGTTGGGCTTAGTATTCACTACATGAGATGCTACATTTTAATCATATATATATAATAAAAGTAAAGTTGAGTTTGAATCCTAAAACTTATCTTGAATTTTCCGTGGCTTAAATCAATTTTGAGCAAAAGATAAATTATATTCAAATGTCTATCTTATCTTTTATTTTTTGTAGCTCAGATCAACTCAAAATATATTGATTCGACGACAGATTACACTAACAAACAAAATTTGTTTTCCCGCTTAATACACTTTCCATTTTTAATTACACCAAATTAATGCTTTTCCATTTTCACATTTCATTCACGGCTCCTTGAGTTTCATATTAACCCCAAAATTCATAGGCAAATCTCCCATCATATTGTACACATATCTTCTTCAAATTATGCATACCTTAATTCATTTATTTTTTCTATGGTAACTAATTTATTCTCTTTAGTATTTGGATTTGTCTTTTAGATTATACAGTGACAATTTTTAAATTCATTATTGATGAACTAGAGTAATACAATTGATTTTAGCATTTCATGAAAGCTATTTTTTTTTCCGTTTATGCTTTTCCATTTTGGTGTTATGTAACTTTAATTTTTGAATTAATGCAAGTAGTGTAAAATTTGTGTTTTTTAATATAAAGAGATCGAGAAATAATAATTTGAGTTTGGGAACTATTGCGTGTTTAAATAATGAGTAAATAAGTCCCACTTATTTTAATTTTCTAAATCAAGTGAAATATTTTTCAATTCAAAAAATAAAAAAGAAAAATATTTTCGATACTCCATTCAGTTATCTATAAAAAAAGAGTTTTACGAATTATCCTCGGGAGTGGAAGAGCATTTTGGAGAGGTTTATATTATGAAAGACTGTGGTGTAAGTCATTTTTTTAAAAATAAAAATTTGTATTTTTTACTATTTTGATTATACAAATTGTGTATACAGATTGATATTATCCAACAATTGTATTTTTGGAATTTATTTTATCAAATTATTTTGTGTTATACGTTGCTTTTAAGTGTAATTTTTTTTTTTAATATAATCCCCTATATTTGTTTTGTATATTGGCTGAAATTAAATAACACTACTCTTACCATTTTTTAGACTCTAAAATTTCTACATAAAATAAATGATTGTCACATTCACTATTTTTCGATAAGTGGGTTCTATTCATATTAAATAATTATGAATTCATCAATTCCTGTTGTGTGAAAAAATTGGAAACAATAATATTACCAAGTAAACATTTTATTTTTGGTTCAACAATTAAAGATGTTCGAATCAATTTACGCGCACCTCGACTAATTCTCCTTCAGGTCCTGTCAAAAACAAACAATCCATGCTTAGACTAAATTCTTCATGATGGATAAAATTCTCATGGTCTAATTCAAAAGAATTGTCAAAATTGAAATTCAAGACCAGATAATTTGAGCAACAAGCAAAAACAAACTACGGTAGTATTAAGCAATGCTAGAGATCTTAAATTTGGGATTCTAAATCAATAAAAACCCTTAAATTGGTGGGTCTCATTACGTTTTTTTTTTTAATGAGACTCATTCATCTAAAAGATCCGTCCTCATCCGAGATGCAATTTTGAGATCTCAAATTTTATATGCAAATTATTAAACCTGTAGCAAATGCAGATGGCAAAGCCAGGCTGATTTTATTACTTGTCTTTTATTAAACTCATGCACCCACCTCAGCAATCATCATTACTACCCTCTCAACGTTCCTATTTTCAAACCACTTTCGAGCCACTCCATTCAAATCTCTCTCTTTCTCCCCCCCCCCCCCCTCTCCTCAACAAGCCCTAAAAAAAAAGCTTAATAATAATCGTACGTCTATGCTGTTGATCCCTTTTAATGACTATACCCTTCTTCTAGTGAGATTAACCAACTCACTATTCTCTTTCAATACCCTCATTGCTCCCCCCCCCC
>CAUOFW020000970.1:741040-857883 GCA_963454935.2 Ilex paraguariensis
CCCCCCCCCCCCTCTTCCCCTCCTCCATTCTTTCTGTGTAAGAGGAACTCTCATTCTCACCATAAAGACACCATTCCTACTCAACAAGGTAGTCTCCAAAAATCTAGCAGAGTCCGAATGACATACTTTCTTGCCTGTTTTGGTTTCTCCAAGAAACGAAAACGTCGAAAACCACCCAGTAAAAATCCATATGGCGAACAAGTGAGCATCTTCAATCTTCATCGAACGACAAATTTCAGTTTTCTTTTCTGTTTAACTTTTTTTTTTCTTTTTGTTTTTCGTCGAAAAATTATGATCTGAAAATTTCTACAGGTACATGGAAGCTATGAACCTCTAGACTCTAATGTCATTATAAAGCTTGACAGCAGAGAGAAACCCATCAGCCCAGATTCTGAGTTAATGTAAGTAGTTAACATATGTGTTCCTGATTTTCTTATGATATGTTATTACTACTTTCTCAGTTGATTTGATTATAGAGATAAACACAGAGAAAAATCGAGCCGAAGAACGAAAAAGAAAGTGAGCTTTAATTTGAATGTCAAAACTTATGAGCCAATATCAAAAGATGAGGAGACAGCATGGGAGGATAATGAAGAAGAAACAGAGAAAGCAGGCATATCAATGGAAAGAATGGGATCATACCCTTCTAATTACAGATACCGAAACTGGAGAGATGGCTACGATGAAGACGATGATATAGAGCTTGAAGAAAGTGATCTAGATGGCAATGACAGCTATGATAGTGATGAAGAAGACAATCATGGTAGCAACAATCTTAAACAAGTAGAGTTTTCAAAGCATTTTGACTCGTTATCTATGGAGTTAGAGAAAAGAGTTAGCTTAGCTCAATTGGCTCAGAACAAAACCCGAACTACAATGCACCATTGTGCTTCACTGGATGAAGAACTGAAGAAACCTGAATCAAATAGTCATGCTCGAGATAGGAGTCGATACGTGCACTCTGTGCTGAACCCAGTGGAAAATATCACCCAATGGAAAGCTGTTAAAGCTACAGAAACACCACCATTGAAGCAGCGAAAGAAGGAGAATGTCGCATTTGACCAAGAACAAAAGATAACCTTAAGTTCAATGCCTAGTTTCAATCTATTTCATTGTAATTCTCTGCCAAACTTACACCATTCCAAGCCTCTGATGCCAAACATTGCTGTTGATGTCAGCCTCTCAAACTGGTTGGTTCCATCTGAGATAGAAGCCATTGCCAAGAGTGGCACCACTGCAGATGCATCCATGTCATCAAACAAAAACATGTTCAACAGATCAAATTCATCAGTAGAGAAAATTTACAGATTATAAGGATCGCCAAATTGCTGGCTGGATTCAAGTTGTTCCTGGAATGATGAAATGATTCCAGAAGAGGAGATGTATTCAAGCATCTACATTGATAAAGTAAACCAATATGGAAGCACAGAAAAAGAGATTGAAGAGGACCTTTGGACAGAAGTTCCACCTAAAGCTAGTCTTTGTTTGTTTGTATTAGCATGTGTTAGAGAAGAGAGTGAATAATTTCAGTGTGCTATTCTTTTGTGTCCCCGAGTCTGAGCTTGTTCTGATACTGATTGCTTTTAGCACATGTTTATGTGTTTAGGGTTTATATAGTGTTAAAAAAGTATCATTTGGTTTTGTTTGTGACTCCTTTCCCCAGACATTCAAGACAGATAAAAGAAATGTGATTCCATTTATCAGACAATTTTCATTTTGAGTTACGAAATTGAATATCAAAGATGAGGAAGTTTGTTCAAAACAATAGGCGATTTATACCAGAAGTGTTTTCAATAAGTATTAGTAGATTAATGGATGGCTTAGTCAAAAATTTTCAAACACCTAAAAACATATAAACCCTTAGGCCCTTAGAAGGTCAAACACCAACCCAAATCCAAGCAGGGTGTAGAATTGCATTTTTCAAATCTTAACTAAAAACGGACTATGGTTTACACTATGTTGGGTAACCATATCTGAATAAAATGAAGATGGATAACTAACTCCTGGAGAGCCTAAGTTGTAAACTTTGCCCTTCAGGTAAATGGATCTCTGAGATGATGATGGACGAAATGATAAACCACTGATGCAGAAACTCCTTGGCTGTCTCAAAAGATTCTCTTTTTCTGGTTAAAGTGGTAATGGAGGTACTGCAGTAACACATGAATCCAAAGTGAGTACTAAGGATGCAAATGATCAGGACAAGGAATATATTCTTCAACCAAGCCAAGCACATTTTGAATTTGGAGAAACGTACAAAAAACCTTCTTCCAGGTGAGAAAATTAGTACAGGAGAGCTCAAGGAGACAAAGTTCTTAATATCAGAGATGGATGGAGGAGATGATGGAAGGGAAGATAAGGGAGAGGAAGAGATTTGACAGTACTGGACAAAGGGGAAGAGAGGAAGAGAGGAAGAGAGGAAGAGGGAGCAGTAGCAAGGTTAGAGGAATCCATGAGAGACTAGAGATGAAAGAGAAGAAGACTAAGCAGTGAAAAAACACAGGATTGAATGGCTCTTGAACCATATGGAAAATGAATTTCCAACCATGCTTCTAATGGTTGGTGTGTTAGAATTTACGGACATGCTGCTAAAGAGCTTGTGTACATGTAGAGCAGTTGAAATTAAATTACAAAATAGCCCAAATGCAATCATAGGCTAGAACCCTATAAAACAAAATGGGTGTGGTGAGGCATCATAATACAGCATCCAATGTGGAATACATGCAGAAGTTTGAAGTCAGTTTAAAATACAAGCACCTCAGATGTGGCATTGGTTAATAAGCTTTCGTATTGAACACAGACAGAAGACCATGACTTCAACTTGTTCTTTCAAACTAAACCGTACTGTTTTTTTTTCTTGTGTCATCTTTTGCTTACAATAATGCAGCCCTACTGAGCAAAAAGTACTGTCCCAATTTGTATAAGTAGGTACATGGCTACATACAGAAGTAAGAACAATTTATCAATGGTTTCTATATGAGCAGTGACCAAAGAATTGCCCTGTTCATATCTGAGCCACAACTACAGTTGAGAAGTGTGATTTTCAAAAACAAATTCATTTGGTGCATAAGGAAAGAATTAAGGATGGCACAACTGAGGTTTCTTAGTAGATGGTAAATTTTAACAAGCAAAAGAGATGACAAAATAGAGCTACCTATTAAAAGTGATCATCATGAACAGTAAAATGATCATGCACGGCCCTTTTCATGGTTGTGAGTAGGATGTCTTGTTAAAACAGCTTATCTTGGTACACAAGGCAAATTAATGATGGTATAATGTAATTTTTTTTATTTAATGTTAAAAATCTAAGAAGAAAGATGTGACAGAAGAGAAGCACATGATGCTCCATTGTAAATGAAGACCAAGGTCCTTACTCAGTAATATAATTGTTGGGCACACATATATATCAGATGGTACACTGACTATGTTACAAATTGTGTAGCTTTCACTCAAGGAAGAAAATCAATGCAGTTAGGCTCTTGTCATCAGCCAGCTCAATGAATTTAAGACATGGTACTAACCTTTGCTTTAAACAAAATTAAACAAACTGCTTCCACAATATAAGTAACTGCTGTTTCAATTATCCGGAACTATTATGGTCCATAAAGCAGCAATTCCCCACCTTTTCGCTGATTTGCTGAGATCAAAGCTGGAGGAGGACCGTTTAATGATTCAGCAGACAATTTTTGCTAAGTCGGTATATTTCAATGACATCTACATTATAGTACAGATGCAAGAATCCGAATCCTCGTCATCAGAGTCACTCACATCACTGCAGGCACAAAGAGGAAACTATACGTGAGATCAGGATAACATGACAAGCAGCAGTGATTTTTCAATAATTCAGAAATCATACAAGCATAGCTCAGTATAAGTCATGCAATATTGGTTAAGACAAACAAAATATTAAGGTAAAAATGAGAGCTGCTAGCAGCCAGTGGCATCATGAAATCTCACAAACCAGAAATCCAAATATAATGTTAGATTTTTAAATTACTAAGCACAGTCATTCAACCTACTAGAAAAATTAAGTGCATTAGTACTAAACCACTAATATGGTTCTCATAGATATTATTTCTCCAAGCTAGTCACAAAATCCCCAGCTAGAGTTATGACAATGAAGCCAGAAGACAAATTAAGCCAAGAGATGCCTAGTCCTTGTTATCTTCTAATTGCAGGAAATGCAGCATAGACATGACTTAATTCTACGGCATGAGAAAGTGGCCAAAAAGAATAAAAACCTTTTCATGTGGCATAAACCTTCCCAATGTTTTATTTTGGTGGTAAAAGATCGTTCTAACCACATGCCATTTGGAATCATGGCTACAACACATTATTGAGGTACGTAATTACCCTCGAACCATGCCCTCAAAGTTAGCGGACAATTACCTTCAAACCACACGCATTGGGTAAACTGGGTCAAGAATTGAACTTTGTACCTCAAGATAATAACCCTTCAGGTCCACCCATTTGTACCCAGTGGGTTCATGGAGTTTGGGCATTTTGATGTGAGCCTTGTCAGTCATGCATTTTATGGATGCTGTGATAGAGCCCTGGTGCTTAAGAGACATCATATAGTGTCCTTACTTCAAGGACTTATGCTCATAAGAGGAGTGTTGGATATAAATATAGACCCGATGTACTATATGTACACACCCTCAGGGGCAACTGAAAAATAAAACTTTGTGGGCTAACTGCTAAACAGAATTGAGCCACGGTTCTGAAAGTTCCAAGAATATGTTTTCAAGTTTAGATATTTCTGAATTTATTACTAGAGTGATGTGGAACATAATTTATTTCGGTCCAAGTGATTTCAGCAGTCAAGCCCCACAACTCATTCGCATGGCTAACTGAATATACACGTTTATATGAGCTGTGCATTTCATGATGGAAAAGAAGAACAGAACTATAGTAACTCAGATTACAAACCGCCCACAGTTAACATACTTAGTGGCCTGCAGGGTCTATCTTTAGGTTGCCTCTAAGTCATCTCACCTCTAAAGCCGCAGATTTTAGAAGTACGATATGGTTTCAGTCGTGTCATTCGAATGCATAAAGCACTGTAGCAACGGTTCACACAGTACACTTTTATTCTTGGTCAATAGGGCTGACCTGATAGAAGCATTACTCGTTACCTGACAAGATCAAACTCAACTGAGATCACAACCAAGTCCACCTCCATCTCATCCTCATTCACATTGCACTATGCAAGCAAACTCTAGCCCAGTTATAATTCTGAACAAAACGTAAATCTTCTCCATAGGCATCACAAATCATCAACGCACATTGGTATTCTATCGCTAAGGGCATAAGCAAATTTCACTTCTATTACTAAAATTATATGATAGACCCATTTGTTCTATTCATTCCAGCAATTATAGAACGTCTCCTTGTTCTTACAGTAATTTTTGTTTTGTTTTGTCAGGTTAGACTCAAGACAAACTCAAGTTAGCCATCTGATATTAATTCAAAAGTGATACCAAGGACATATACTGGCTCATAAATAGGTTGACATAATTTAATTATCTGAATCCATATAAAATCCATCTAGGTGTTCTAATCCACATGGATATATTGCTTATCAAGAGAAAAAATGCTAAGACATCATCAAGATAAGACAACTTGCCCAGTTCATAAACAAATTCAAAACGGAACAAACATCAAAATTGTTAATAAATCTTAAACAAATTGCCCATATGTAATCAAATGAACCGCCCCAATACACTTACCTTGGTTGATATTCCAATACCTCGACGAGCTTATCTCCATTTTTATCATTCCACTGCACTTTCCTCCTCGGATTCGCTAACTTCTTTGACAACCCACCTCTCCTAGATGGCAACAATGATTCAGACTCATCATTCTTTTCTCTCTCTCCATTCAAGACAATCTTCGGCGAGGCCACAATAGTCACAGGCTTATTCTTACCAGCATTCTTAACATTAGTAGTAGCTTCACTATTTTTATCCATTGACAACTACAATTTTAACACAAAATCTACAGCCCTTCCCACCAATCAACTCAGAAACAAAACCCGCAAACAGATGATTTTTTGGGTGGTATAATCAACAAACCCATCTTACCCAAGTCTCCAAATTGAAAATGCAAAATACCTAACCCCTTACAATTTGATTTTTGCAAGTGAATTTCGACGATCCAATACGGTATAGTCAAGAAAATAACACATTAAACACAAACTCAACATACCAACATGAAAGCGATCAGGAAATTGGTAAGCAACTGATCGTTAAGAGAAGTCAACGACAAAAATAATGTCAATAAACGGGAAAACTGTGGATTCAGACAAGCTTAAGGTTGAAATGTTCGAAGCCGAAAAACCAGAGGGAGAGAGTTTACTTTGTATTTAGAAAAATTATACTCAGACCCTTTAATATTTGTCATTTGTTATTTAATTACTTGTATCATTGATATTTAAAATATTACATATAAATTCCCAAAAGTTTGTATACATTTAACACTTAGGCCTTGCCGATGATGTCCCTGAAGTTTATAAACATATAATATTTATACCTTTTAAGTTTAAAATATTATATTTAGATAAAAAATACTTTAATCAAAAATAAAATATCAAATACTTTAAATTTTATAATCAAAATTTATGTTATATCATGAAATTTATTGAAATGAAAATCTAAATTTTTTTATTAATATATAATTATACTATCTAATGAAATTTAATTTGATCGTTTAAACAATTAAATTACCCCCAATTAAAGTTAAAAAAAATTGTATCCATTACAGTTCGACTTCTTGTTAGATTTTTTAGTTTTATTTTAATAGATAGTATAATTGTATACTAATTATGAATTTTTAAGAAAAAAATATTTTTTTATTTTTTAATTTTATTTCAATAAATGATATAATACAACATGAATTTTGATTGTAAAATTCATGTTCTAGTATGAATGAGTTAGACTTCTTATTTGATTTTTTTAGTTATATTCCAATAGATAGTATAATTGTATATTAATTATAAATTTTTTAAGAAAAAATTACATTTTTATTTTTAATTTTATTTCAATAAATGACATAATAAAACATGAATTTTGATTGTAAAATTCATGTTCTATTTATGAATGACTTAGACTCCTTATTTGATTTTTTTTAGTTTTATTCCAATAGATAATATAATTGTATATCAATTATAATTTTTTTTAAAAAAAATAGATTTTTATTTTTTATATTGAACTAAAATTCATGTTCGATTATGAATGACTTACACCCCTTATTTAATTTTTTTAGTTTTATTCTAATAGATAGTATGATTGTACACTAATTACAATTTTTTTTTAAATAATTTTTTATTTTATTTCAATAAATGATATAATAGAACATGAATTTTAGTTATAAGATTTAAAATATTTGATATTTAATATTTGGTTAAAATATTTTTATTCTAAATATAACATTTCAAACTAAAAAGGTTTAAGTATTATAAGTCTACAAATTTCAAAGGGTTTAGGTGTAATTTATTAATTGATATATTAACGGACATTGACAATAAAAATCTAAGTGTTACGTGTATACAAACTTCAAAAAGTCTGTATGTCAAGAAGTCTAAGTAATTAAATAATAAATTTTAAAGAATCTGAATATAATTCTCTTTTTATATTTTGGTGATTTAATGATAAACTAATCATAACAGTTGTTTATTCGTATGGTGGTTAGAAAAAAAAAAACGTGAGGGGCCAAAGGTTAAATGAGTGGAATTTAAGGGGTTTGGTACTTTGATAGCCTGAGAGTTTAGAATTTACGATAAATTATACTTGTCCCCCCTACAACTTTTATCCCAAATACGCGACTAAATATTCATTCAAGTTTAGTGCACATACATCGAGGGTGTTTGGTGCACGTATGTCACTTCCGATTTGGCTAACAATCTACCAATCTAATTAGGAGAATTTCACCCATCTAATATTCAATCCCCCCTACTTAGAAGAATTGTCTATCTCTTTTTAAATACTTGCTTGACTTTTTGCCAACCATTATTGCCATGCCAGGTGTCACTTATTAGAATACGCGAACAACTCCATTTGTAACATCTTTATTCGATCATACATAAAAATTGAGATTTTTTTTTTATTACAGAATGTCCAGACTTGTGCTGACTACTTCTTTATTCAATCATACAAAAATTCGAAGGCTTCCCAGTTCCACTAGTAAGAAAACCAACAATCACCCATCAATGTACTTGTAGAATTACTCTTGCTTGATGCAAATGGTGAAACTCAAGAGTTCAATTGCATCATCAACTCACAGTTCTGGACAAAGAGATACTATAGCGTAAAGGTAATATAGCACAAGAACAGGGATCAAATCCTGCCTTCATCAAGGTTGGAAGGATTATCTGTTCAGGCCGGTTAACCCAATAAATACATTGCATAAAAAGAAAAAAAAGAAAAAAAAGAAAGAAAGAAAGAAAGCAAGAAGGATATGATACAGTGATTAAATTATTGTGCTTTGAAAACAAGTAAAATGTGTGTGTGTGTGTGTGTGTGTGTGAGAGAGAGAGAGAGAGAGAGAGAGGTTTAGGTAGGTACATTGCTTCAAAGATATCTAAACATGATTGCATCAAGGGGCTTGCATTTTACTCAAAGTGCTTACTCTCCTACCAGTGAGAGTGAAATGTGCATGTTACAGTTTTCACTTCTTCTCCCATAAATGGGGAGAGAGAGAGAGAGAGACAGAGAAAGAGAGGAGAGAGATGGCATGCTTTGACAGGGCATCACCAGCATTGAAGGAGATTCTGCTGAAACTATACCGGTAAGACACACAGCCTATCTATACTGCATAAGTAGCATTCTTGTCTATGTGGATGTCCAACCATATTGTAAGCACCTGTGTTTTCAACGAAAAAGAAATTCGACTTTTTGTGGTACGAGGCTTCTTCTTTTCTAACAAGACTACTCTTTATGTTAACCACAATCCATATGCAATATGTTCTCCAACATGAGTTGATACACAAAAGTCTATTGTAGTCCTAATCACAGTGCAATTCTAACAACCTATTAGAATTCTGTGTGTATGTATGTGTCCCAGCACCAAGCTACAAATGCTGTAAAAGAATGATGAAATGTAATAGCACCAAGCTGAGGCAACCAGACTCGATATGAATTACACACAATAATAGCCATAAGATTCTATATCAGCTATACATCCTCCATGTGTTTAAGCCAGAGACACCATTAGTAAGAAAGGCTTTGGTTTATTTAGATAAAAAAAGATAGATAGGGTCCTAGCATTCACAGTCACAGCCAATGCCAAAAGGATGCGTCAGAATACAAATGACAAGCAAGCTACTTACTTTCAAGTTTGAACATGTGGGCCACAAATTCAGCAAGGGGTGCTAATTTCTCCCAGTTAGAATAGCTCCAGTTGCCATGTACATATTAAGTTTGCTCAATCAGGCTGTTGTAACCAGTCTACCAAAATTAACTGCATTAAAAGGAATAATTTCTATGATCATTTCGGTTCCTATAGAAAAATAACTTTTTGATGTCTATTTGCAATACAAACAGTCATAAAAACTTGTAATAAAAGAATGCAGCACAATTATGAAATCACACAATTAGCCACTCTAGATAATGAATGAAGGAACTAGTCATAGTAGGATCTGATTCACTTCTAAAACAAGGGAGTGAAGTGAAAGTCATTCTCCCTGAGAGCACCCAGCTGTTTGGCAGACAACAAAACTGTGTTTCCACATAGATTTCCAATCCTGTGTACTGTTATTAATTAGTGGATCATATGAAGTTCCCTTTAATCATTTTAGTTGGTCCTAGAAACATAGACCACCAAGGGGGAATGAACCTGTGGATTCAGTCTGGAAAAACTCTTACTCAGAAACATAACTATATATCTTAGTATTACATCATACAAATAGTGGCTTAGTTGCCATGACATGGTATGGAGTATCATGCAAACAATTCACTGAAAAGACTTTAGACCACATCTGCATTTGTTTAGGGGACAATTAAGCTCTTCTGGTGCAAGATGACAATTATCAGACATTCAACAATTAAATCATTGTGTTTAATCATGCACATCAGACTTAGTTAATTACCTAACTTGAACTTGAGAAAACGAAATCAATAAGTCAGATGATAGAGCAATTAGAATCACCCAAAAATATACATCTTGCTATTCATCAATAACTCATCGCTTGTAAAATCAATGTTCTACGTGTTGTAGCAACTTTGCTTTAAACATTTATCCGTATCATTAATTTCTAGTTAATGATATTTATCCTTATTTTATGGGCATGATGTCTTGAATAACAACAGTGCTCTAGTTGGTACTTCAGCTGCCCAGACAAGCAGAAAAAGAAAGAAAATTTAAACTCATTAGTGAAATTTGAATCATATGGATATCTAAGAATTTTAGCCTCACCTATTATTAGGAACAAATCGAAGTAATCTTTTTAATAATCGCTGTTCTTTGTTTTATGACAGTGCTGACAAACCCTTGGAGAGTGATCATCATTTGCATGAATTTGGGTCTGTGGAATACCATATTCAGGTAAATCCTTCAGCAAGCTCAGCATAGCAGATTCTCATATAGTACAGTTAATCAGCGGGTTTTGGCTCTCATGGTAACAACTAAACTCTGCAGTATTCTGTCCATTACATGGACTCAAGTAACTGAAAGTTTACTTAGCATTCCTATCAGCCATCGTAGTCATAGTTAATTTAAAATTTGAGAATCAAACTATAATATCAAGATAAAGGTGGGAAGCCAATGTAAAAGACCAAGACAGCCAAGAACAACCAAGTTAAGGAATAATCTGAGTGCAAGAAAAAGTGCATGGCGGAGAAGTAAAGCATTTTGTCATTCTAGAATTATTTAGATCTAAGGACATCATAAAGGTAGGAAGCCAATGTGAAAAAACAAGACTAGAACAAACACTTTAAGGAATGATGTGAGTGAAAGGAAAAGTGCATGTTGGAGAGGGAATAGATTGTGTTCTGATCGTTAATATTTTTAGCAGTTTGTCATTCTTGAATTATTCTCACAGTTGTCCTATAAAATTTAGCAGTCTTCTGCATCATATCCACATCATACCCACTTGTCAATATCAACCCCACTACTGTCTCAAGGAATCCTACTCTCACATGGGCTTCCACGTTACACAATAGAGATGGTAAAGGGAATTTGTTCAGATGCTGTGGAGATTGTAGAACCTCCAAGACAAGGATATCAGCTTACTTTAAGACTGGACTTTGCTAGAATTCCTCATGGCAAAGGTTTGTACTTAGTAATTCTACACGACTTTTGTGGTTCACCAATGGTTCATTGGTATTAGTTTAGCATGTTATCACTTAAATGTCCCTAAACCTGTTTGTTTGTTCTAGGTGTAAGGCCTAGTTTTTCTATTGGCTTAGAAATTTCATGCATTTGTCTGAGAGTTGCTTATGGGGATTTCATATGACAATAATCCTTTACCTAAGATTGTAAATACCATATTAAAACAGAGGAGATGAAGAATCTGAAATGCGAAAACTTTAGAAAGAGTGGCTGCAGAATTCCAAATTAAGGGACATTTGCCTCAGTCTTTCGAGTAACCACATGCAGCATATAGACAATATCATATGATACTGAAATTATGAAACGAAAAAATTCACCGAAGAATAGAAAACAAAAAGAATGTTAACCACAAATTGAACTGCTATGATATTTCCTTCCGAGAACTGCTATGATATTTTCATGAAAAAAGACGAAACAATCTCGGGAATGTACTGTCCAAGAGCAATATTAAACAAAGGGATATAAGCATCTTTCCATTATAAAATAACGCTGAAAGATACTATTATAAATTTTAAACATGGAAATAAGGCATGACATGCCTCTCTCTTAATTTATCTAGTCATTTCTAATCCCATAGAAGTTTCCTTGTCAATTTAGGAAATGGATGGAAATATCTGTGATAGTATGCATAGGCACTCAATATTTAAGGAAGGACAACTTCCCTAGTCCTTAAAAACATATAGAGTCCAGAGTTAAAACTGTCAGTCAGTAGGCTTACAACTTTGTGGAGAACTTTAATTTTACACTAAATATTAATCTCCACTATGATGTGTCCATGAGCCAAAAACTCAGTAAGAGAGAGTTAAAAAAGAAATAAAGTGGAGAGATAGTTGTGTAACAGTTGAAAGCAATACGAATTCTATGTTTTCCTGTTTTACAGGAATCTAATTCTCCGGCCATCTTAATAGGGCATAAAACAAGATAGCAGTTGAGTCTTCATGCTATGCAATATTGATGTTCACTGAAACAATGCTCTCTCCATAGCTTGCATTGTGCATATACATATGTATTTTTTCTTTTTTAGATTAGTCAACAACTTGAGAATGCTCATTTTGGTGTGTCGGTGCGTGTTTCTTCTTCCAGAGTCAATAAAAATGATCTCAGAGATTTCCTCAGTGCAAGCTGTAATTCTAAGCTCCCAGCTGAAAGAACTGTTAATGAACGTCAACTCCCAGGAGATATCTCAGGGGATGTATAGACCAATTAAACTTGTTTATCATCCAAGGGAGCCTTTCTTTGTCATCAAACAGGTACTATTACATTTGTATACTCTACGTTTCGGGAAAAAGTATGGTGTGAGTGAGATCTCAAAGTAGGAAGTCAAACAAAATCGAAGCAGAATTATAAGACTTACCAATTCAGAGATAAACCTGTGAAATCTATGAGAGAAAAAAAACGATTCAAGAACATGAGCTTTCTGGTTTGGACATATTATACACTTATAGCATATCACGATACACCTCCCAACAATACATATATATTGTGAATTAGCGAGAATCTATTCTGGGTGAATTTACAACTGATTCTATTTTCCCCGTGAATCAAGTAGGTTAAGCAGTGGACAGTTTATGAATTATAACAGCTTATGTGGCTGAGTTAAAAAGATAAATGAAAATGCAGCAAGGCAAAATGAATGTCAAAATAGCCCCCTAGCAATTTTACTTGTCTCTCATAATTTAAATTAAAGGTACAGAGTCAAAAGACTTTAAACATGTAAGGTCATTTCAAAACTTCCAACAAATTGAAATTGTCGACCAAATTTGACAATTTAAGTCATGTACTTCGACAAAACTTTCTGAAATTATTTTTGGTAAAAAATAAGAACCTTGATCCACTGTTACACTTAATTCTAGCACTAAATTGGGAATAAAAAGAATCATCACCCAATGTTAGCCCTGCCAATTAGGGATTTCACGCAGGGTGGACTGGGAATCTACCTAAATTTTAGTGTCATCAACAGAACATCATTTACCTCAACCTCAAACCTGCATTCTTATGCTTGGCAGCCCAAACCTTTACCACAACATCAACCAGGGGAACTTTCTATCACTATAATTAAATATGCAACCTATAAATAATCGTGGAAATGTATCTGATTTGATCAAAACATGCACTACCCAGACTACTCATGCCTAAAGTGGGAACCTGACCTGTTCAAGTTTCAATTTTTCCAAATATTACTAGGTCTTTTTTCTAATGCATCTTAACATGTCTAAACGGTGGTGAAACATGTGGTTGACAGCCAGCAAAAATAACTGCAGTATTCCCAATGCGCTTTAAAGACAATTCGGACGTAATCATTGCAACAGCCTTCTTTCAGGTTTGTGCACAACAAACCTCCTGACATCAAATCAACTTGTATTGCTATTTCTTAAAAGATTCTAATTTCTCTCATAGGAACTCATGGATGCTGGAAATTCACAAGAATGTGCAAAAGCACCTCCTTGCACCTGGTCACCTATTCCACCTCCTGAGTTAAGAGGAGAGGCCATTGAGGATCTGAGCACCAATGGAGGTTTCGTCTCTTTTGGTATGGACTCTAATCAAAATAGTACTGACTAGTACTGAACCACTTTTTCATGATTCAAGCAAAAAATTTAACATTAAAGAAAACCATTGCATAATTATTTATCTCCAAATCAAATGAAGAAACAACAACAATGACATGCCATTCATCCAAACCATGATGGACAATCTAATTTTACTCACCAATTCTGCCACATGATGCATCACTAAAGTATAAAATAGCACTTTTTTCTCATTTGCCACTTAGAGTTTGAGTTGGCCTGGTCTAAAATGAACTGGCATGACATACTACAGATATTACTTCACGTCATGTTGAAGGCAAGAAGTTAGACAAGACTGTATGGAACCTGCTGAACTTCTATGGGTTTGTAAAATATCATGTGAAGGTAACCATAGATTACAAAGTGTATATGTAGTTATAGAGCATTCAAGTTTTCACACCTTAAGATTGAAAATTACTGTCAAGCAGTGCACCAGAGGTTTCATACAAAGACGGATGAGAAAACGTTTGGAAAGCTTGGTTGAGGTAATAAAACTAAAACCTATACATACAAACCAGCATTGTGGTTTACCAACATTTATAACACAGTAACCTCTCTTGCCTTCTATATCTTCTATTGTTGGCATTTATCTTGAGATTGCAAAAACAAGCATAACTGCATGAGCCACACCCACATCTCATCAAGTTAAACATATCTAACTTTCATTGTCACGCAGATTCTGCAAAAGGTTGGCATAGAAGAAGATCAACCGATTAGGAATGTCCAAGGTATGCCTTTAGACATGGATCATAAGCAAAACGATAAAAAGACTATAAATATGAAAATAAAATAAGCAATTGCAGTCTGATAAATAAACTCGGCTGAACCCAATGCTCTTCCATTGATAAACTGTTGACCAATCTTGTACCATCCTCTAGCGCAGGGACTCAAACAGAGAGAAACTAACATATGACCAATTGACCACATAAGTTTAGTTAGAAACTAATCTTGCTTACATTATTTTCAGTACAATTTCCTTTCTTTTAACAAAGAAAAACAATTTGATGCAGGATCTAGGTGCATGAGGAAACTGGTCGGTCTATCAAATTCGAAAACCCTTATTCAAAGGTGCAATTTTATTAATAATATCAAAAGAATCCGCTCGAGACTAAAAATCCATGGATTCAATCGTTTTCGCCGACGATGGTTGACCATCCCTAAGTTCTCTTCTGCAACAAGATATAGAAAACTTGACTGACTTTTTTTTTCTAATTTGCAGTTATGAATAGCCATAGGTTTTCTTCAGTTGTAATTTCAGAAATAGCATAATTACAAGCTTACATTATTTCGTTGTGCGTTGAACACTGATAATGCTTGAACTTTTCATATACTAGGATCCAAGGAATTATGCAAGACCTTGACTTTATCAAACAGTGGTGTTCATAAACTAGGTCTTTAAGCTTATGGCTTATGTCAAAAATCTTGGTTTTTAAACCCCTAAATTCTGTAACTATCCAGATGCTTAAATTACAAAAATTATTGTTTCAGTGCATCTGTTACCATTAAAAGAAATGCATACATAAATATAAAGGCAAGATCAAACCAAACCCAGGGTACAAATTACTTATGTTACACCCCTTAGAACTTTTTCTTTTATATAAAATTCATATTTTGTCAAGCCAAACATTATATTGAATGTTCCTCCCATGCTTGTCGTGCAGGCCAAACATTTAAGCAACAGGTGAATGAGAGCACCGTCATCAACACCACACAAGCTTTATACTTATACTCATCAAAAAAGCTATTATAATAAGGATCAGACACCTTAACATATCCAATCAGTGAAGAATCATGACAAACACAGTATACATAACTCATCCAATGTTGGGAAGGATACACCATGAGTCTTGCAAAAAGTTCTGAAAGGTGGCAAATTTATACCGAACCATTTGTGTGTTTCATCTGTGAAAATTGCAGGACGAACACATTTAATGGATTCAAATTTATAAATTATAACTCATCACAGGAGTTTAAGGGAAAAGTATGAATGCTATTGTAGGATAAAAAGAACCATAATGCAGTCAGAAAGATTTTGCATTGGGAATAGAAACAGGTTAATGACCCAGCATGCCAATATATGATAGGTCAACTTGGGAATTTTGAATTTTCCTTGAAACAAAAATTGATCCCAGTTTGCTCACCAAAAGGAAACGAGAAATTAGAATACCTTGACCTAATGGATCTTTTCCCTGTTGAAAAAATCACAGATGGCCTGTTTTTCTTGGAACAGGTTAGTTAAAAGAAAGAATCTTCAACTGAGCTTTTCACACAAAAGGGGGCATTTCTCAGCAATCAAAAGAGCTTAAAGCTCCTTTATCAAATATAGTAGTAAAGCATCAAAGAATTGTCACAACAAAGTTCCCAAGTACAGAAACAATTAAAATTAACAGTTTTAAATGAGAATTACCTCAAAACTCATTTGCCACCTTCTCAATTCTCATATCTGGGGCCTCTCTATCTTTTAAACATCACAAGTTGGAGAAAATATTGAAACAAGGTGCTATTTTGTAAGTGAATGGTGTCATGTACACGGTGAAATCAATTCTGAAAAAATACCTCAAAGCTTCTCTGCTTTCTCTAAGTCTTTGGAATTCCCATATATATTCCACTTGTTGATTTTGAACTCCATAATCTGAAAGAAAAATACTGAAACAATGGTTGATACCAAAGATGTGATTTTTGTTGCATGAAGTTTTGTTATGTGAACTGAAGAATCAAAGGGTTAACTCAATCCCGTCTACTTAGTCAGCTTCCAAGTACTCTTTTTTCTTTTCTATGTAGATCCATCTGAGAAAAGTAAGAACTGGTACTCAGGTATTACAATCAATCACACCATTGGTTATGGGTGTCTCCTACCCGTATCTCATTATGCAATGACAGATACCAATATATATTTCATGTATTTCAGTTCTGAGGAGTCTCTCATGTAATCAACGTTGTTAACAATTAAGTCCCATCTACTTAAGTTTTCACCTGAATTCTGATCAAGACTCAGGGCTTGTATTCCTCATAGCACTCATTTCAGCAAAAATGCCATCTATCGACAGTATCCTTCATTTAATTAGCAGCTTCTCAAAAAGATAAATGTATGACATACACACAATATGCTACAGTTAAGAACATCCTTAGTAATGTAATCATCAATGCCACTCACTATACATATGTTTAACAGCAAATAACAACAAAGAATTGCTGTTTTCCATTAATGAATGTCAAAAAAGAATTCTGTATTCCAGCAACAGATAACTGAAAAAAAAAGAAACGAAAAGTTAATCAACACTACCTACCTGTAAAAAATCAAAACTTTTTCACAACTACAACTGATAACATCCACCCCCTCCCATGTTTTGTACCTCAACACAGTAGACAAAACAACCAGAAAACTTTCACTCCATCTCAAATTCAGGAATTGATTGCATCAGCATAGTCTCTGATCCAAGCTCCGCCAACAATGGCCCACTTGCCTCACCACACCTCATATTCCGATTACAGTATAACAGTCCGAACAACACAAAACTCAAGATCAAGACCACAATAACATGCCCAGTGAACAAGAGATTCATCAATGCTATACCTCTTAACATATCCTCCTCAAGCTCACATGTCACATCAGTCTTCCCCTGGTTACAACCCTTCAATGCGAATGTATCAGTGTACAATGACAATCCAATTTGCAGAACCCAAATCCCCTTCAACATAAGCCCAGAAGACAGAAAAAACTCAGCAAAGAAGGCCGATGGCCTAATGGATAAATAAAAACAACAAGCACCACAAACTAGTGTCAATCCACCTAACAATTCATACACAGCACCACCAAGACCCGAAAATCCTTTCCCATTCATTGAAAATTCAATCAGAAATGAAATTCCAGCGAAAATGAAAATGAAATTCTCAGGAACGGCAATAGGGTCAAGATTTTCACGGACAATTATCAAAATGAGGAGGACCCAGAAGAGGAAAATGATCAACGATTGTTCCAAGAAAGCGAATCGGTAGGTTGGATGGCCAGAGAAGGCGAGAAAGAAGAAAACGTGAGAAAATGAGGCGATTGGGAGGGCAATTAGGAGGGTGAAGAAGTCAAAGTTTTTCCATCTGGGGTCTGAGAAATACCATGGCTTTGATCGGTAGAGAGATGGGTTTTTCAAATAGAGAGAGAATGAGCAGAGGAGGCGGCGGATGCCTAGTGGGCAGAGGAAGAGGAATGCTGAGAAGTGGGTTGCGACTGATGCCATGTACAAGTATTGTCTGTTGTGTTCTTGGTTTTGTTCGGATGTGTGTGTGTGAGAGAGAGAGAGATGATGATTATGAAGAGAGATTTGAATCCTAACTATCTAAGAGGGAGAGAGAGGAATTCATGCAAGGATGAAGAAGATCATTGAGCCGAGTTGTTTGGCAATCTTCTTAGGAAGGGAGGGGTGGACTTTGTGTTGTTTCATTTGTTTATTTATTTTTTCTTTTTTATTTTGGATAATTATTATTTACAATTACACATTTTACCTCCCTTTATATCTTCAAATTTTCAATTGTGGCAAGTTTTAATGATAAAATATGCCATTGTACTTGTTGGAAAGTAATTCACAAATAGAATAGTTAGCCTCAATTTTCACGAAAACAATGTAACAATGAAATTTTGTTAACATGTCATTAGTGTATACCTGTTTTAGAATAAAACTGTTTAGTAGACTAAACAAGTGTAGTGGACTAAATTATTTTGTTCAGAAAGTTTTGTACGAGGAAATTGAAATTTGGCTTTCGAAGGATGAGTAAGGAAAGGGAAGGTGAAGGGGACAAAGCCTCGAATTTTAAACATCATATTGTATATATATAGGGGTGTCATTCAAATCGAACTTTATAAGCTTGAATTCAAGTCTGACGAACTTATTTTTTTAAATAAACTTAAAAAATTATTCAAATTCGTCTTGTTATGACTTCGAGCCAAACTTGAGCCCAAACCGAATTCGAACCTAGTCAAAGTAATTTGACTATTTTACATATAAACGAGCTAAATTTTACGAGTTTGAGACGAGCCTTTTAGGCTCATTTTTTTAAACGAACATAAAAAAATTGTTCAAATTCAGCTCATTTAGAATACGAGTCGAACTCGAACATAGTTTTATCTGAGTTGAATCCGAGCCAAGTCCAAATAGTTCATCTCGATTAACATCCCTACATATATATTAATATGTGAGACCAAGACATGCCATTTATATAGTATAGGGTCGAATATATAAATAATTATTATTATTGGAGTTAAATTACTGTTATTGTAGATATGAGGAGTTAGATAATATTTTAAATAATAACCCTAGCGTTAAATTTTATTAATGGTAATATGTTTGGGTGTATTTTATAAAGTGATTGTAAATTAAGTGGTGAATAAATAAAAGATGGAAACAGAAGTGAAATTTGGTAGGAATTAGTGAGTCATGGAGACATCCGTCCCTCTGATCTTCACTCTCACCTTCCTATATGTGTGTGTACCGGTTGTTTGTGTTGGAGAGTTGGGTGGGTAAAATTTCCAAAGGTGAAGTGAAGGGTTTTTCTTGTATATCTTACCTTTGATTTGTTCTCGTTCCTTTTGAAGCTTAGAATTTTTATTCACTAAGCGTGTGGTTTGCTAACCCCTAACGGATGTTTATTTTTAGGTGCTTCAATTTTATGAGGTAGTCTATTAAACAGGTTAACTTGGCGTAGAAGTGTTGATGTCAATTTGTACACCATGTCATGTGTCATAATGTACATAGTCAAGTTATTTTAAGAGTATGGTGCTCCAATTTTGTTGTAATGTTGTACTATGTACATGTGAGGATTTCTTATTTGAATGAATGACTTAAATTATTACTGCATAGGTTAATTACCCTGATTTAAATTATGATTAAAAGATTAAAAAAATGAGGTTACCCCCCACCTTATTTCTTTTTTGGGATAAGTTGTGACAAAATTTTTTTATTAATGATAAATTTTATAACTTATTATCTATTGATGGTTAAATTGACTCTTGAAGATGAGGGTTATATCCTTCCAAATAAAGGTATATATGACATTTAAATGAGGAGTCACAACTCTTCTAAAGAGGTGTATGGTATGGAACAACATAAAGGGTTCTTACCATTGGCCAAAGGAATGAAGTCAATTGTTAATCATTGTTTCTATTATTGAATATTCTTTAATTTGTCGAGTTCTATTAAGAAATACAGTTTTAGATAGTTTTAAATGTTAGACATCGTATTCTAAGGTTAGAATTTTCATGAATTCATCCGTCGCATAATAAAAAAATTATTTTCTCAAAGACAACGTCTAACGTGCCTTACCTAACGAATCTTTCATGGCTTTCACATTTTTATTGTCTTTTTTATTTTGATTTCTGACACCACTGGTTACCCCATGACATATCAAGCTTAAGAGTATTTTTTTTCTTATCTAAGTTATATCACCATAGCAAACTAGAAACGCGTCTACTTGTCAATTTTTGGTGTAATAATCACTTCTATATAATAAGATAACTGTATTTTTGAACTTGTGGGGGGTATATTTTTTCTCCTAAATTTCACGCACCTATCACATACTTTCCTCCCAAATTTCTCAAACTCAACACAAACACTCCACAACACACAGACTCTAACACACACTCATTATATATACACACTTCAATTGTACACACACTCTAATACACGCATAATATTATAATTTTGTATATATAAAGTTCAGTTACGGGGTATCACTAGTTTACTAATAAGATAGATAAGACATTTTAAATTTACTTTGTTATTGATGATGCATAAAATAGTTTTATACAAGATCAACAGTCGAGTAAATGATGTAAGGAATTAAAGAGACAATTAATAAAATAATCAATGGCAAAAAAATAATATCGAGTCAACACACAGATATACAATGGTTCGGTCTGGGTGACCTCCTCCACTCAGGGAAACAACAACGGTGGCAGGAGGACCTTTTATTAATTAAGTAAGGTGAACGAGAGAGAGAGCAATAGTTAGCACCGGGAATGATACAATAACTGAGAGAGAGAAAAGCTATGAGAGGGTGTGTTGAGAAGTGTCCTCTCATGTAAATAAAACTTATAATTTATAGGCACAGAGCCTTTGTTAAGATGGTGACGTGAGGGTAAATGTATTAGCTCTCTTAGGAAGATAGTTACAAAAAGTAAATACAATTAAAGATTGTCTTAATCTTCAAGAGCAGCTATTCTGGTAATTACTCCCCACATGCACTAGTCTTTCTGGACTCCTTGAACTCCAGACTGGGCCGAATCCATAAATTAGGCTTGACCCGCCTTATAACTGATTGGGGTCTATCTCATTAATTGGACCTGACCCAGTTAAATCTGGGCTCATCAATTATCTCCTAAAAAAAAAGAACTTTGGTCAATTTCAATTTGTTTCTCCAAAACTGTTTTTCTGTTTATACAAAACAAAAAAATGACAAAATTTGTTTGTTTTGTGATTTTTTGTTTTCCATTCTCAGAAAATTAGACAGAAAGGGGTTGTGTTTTTGGAAACATCATATACATGTTTAGTGGTTCGTTTTGTGAAACGGTGAAACCATGGAGACATATCTATTGTGCACTTACAGATCTCATCCCCCTCTCTCTCCAAAGCTTTGCTGCGTCTCTGACGATGAAGAACCATCTAACGAGGTGGCCTTACTGTCCACAACCAGTCCGTTCATGGCAAAAAGCGTCAACCCGAGCGGGGCGGCCTTTGACATTTTGAGGCTTAAAACGGCAACTATAAAAAATGTCTTTTATTTTTAAAAATAATATTTTATTTAAAATTTATTATTCTTACTTTTTGAGATGTAAATGTACTAATTAAGATTTTATATTTAAGTTTTGCTGTCATATCTTTTTCGATTAATAGTATTGCTAACTCATTTAATTTTTCTTCTTGCATAGTTGATCTTAGATAAGATTTTATTAATTTTAATATTAAAAAACTTCTTTTTGCAGAAACAGTTATATAACTTAATATTTCAATGGGAGTACTTTCTTCCGTAGGTAAAATTTTCTTTAAAACGTTTAGTTCTAAAAATAAATCTAAACCATCACTATAAAAAAAACTATTATGTTTTAAGAAAAACTCAAGATCAATACAATATTTTTTAAACATCATTTCCTAACGATTTTAATTTTTTTAAATTAAATAAAAAACCATATATATTTTCATATATTTCAAATTGTTTAAATCTACTCTTTAACGGAGAAAAATATTTATCTACTATGTATATAAAATAATCAGTTCTAAAAGATTTTTCAACAGATTTTGGTTACTTCGTCATGAACACTCTCATCAAATTGTTTCTTCCTACGAATTGTACATTTTTTATGAAATGTAAATTCTATTCTCATTTTAATTGCAATCTCTTTAGATAAAATCATAGCATTTGTAAATCTATTTTCTCAATATTTTAAAAAAAAATTAATGAGACATTTTAATTGATCTATAGCAACATCTAAATCTAAACCATTATTTCTAGAAAGCTCGTCTTTGGGAAATCTAAATCATTATCAATGTAGTGGAAAAATGTCTAGAAAGCTCGTCTTTGAAAAAATTTAAATCATTATTTCTAATAGGATCTTTTTCTACTAATAAGTCTCTTAGTTTTGTATCAATATTATTCCATTGACTTGGATCATAAATATTCATAGCATTATAATTACTTGTTTCACTAAAATTTTCATAGTCTAATTTTTTTGTTTGTTCTTCATCATCTATTGTCATATTACATGTTTGACTAGAATTGTGCATATTTTCGTTAGTATCATTTTGTTGTATTATATTATCATCTTCTAATTCATTGGGAGTAATTATTTGTTCATTTACTAAATTTTTATCTATATTTTTTGTTACTAGTTACAAATTTATCAAGAGATCCTTTTTTGAGATTCCATTAATTCATCTCTTTTTTTTTTTTGAGCTTTTCATATCGACCCAATTGTTTTCTACTAGCCATACAAACAAATATTAACTAAATAATCACAAATAATGAAATAATCACCCACTAAGAACTTTAAATAAAAAATTCTAAGCATAGAATAATAACACTTGATTTGTTGTTATTTTTGATTTTTCCGCAAAATTTGATTATCATTGTAGTAGAAGCCAAAACAAAGCCTCAACCAACAAAAAACAATACCACAATAAAATCTTTGTCACAGAGACAAATTTTACTGTGAAGAGAGGAGAGAGAGAGATCCCTCAGCCTTTGTTGGCTAGCAAGAGAGAGAGAGAGGGGGTCTATTTTGGCTCTTGGCCTTTCCACCGTGGAGAGAGTAGAGAGGAAAGAGGAAAGAGAAAAATAAGGATAAGGAGTGAGTGGTTAGAAGAATATGTTGAGAATTATGATATAAAAATATCTTTAACAATTGTACATCACTTTTATAGATATATATTTTTTTAATAATCTTTTTGGTACATGGGCCGAGGAAATAAGCCCAAACAATCTAATTTAAATCTAACTTTTAACTTTTTGTTGGGATTCAATTTTTATGAAAATGAATTTTTATTTTGGATTAGTGGTCATAATTATAAATTATAGAGCCTAGTTAAAAATAGGGCCTAAAGTCTAGGCTTTATTGACCTTACAATAGGGTCAGCCCTGAACCCTAGTATGAGATTCAAGAGTTCTTGTAAGTTTTACTAACTTCCTCTGATTTTTTTTGCCCTATTTTATTTCTTTGTTTTAGTTTCTCACCTAAAATTGTGGATTTACGAGTGTGATTGTCACCTAAAATTGTGTTGTTGGAGCTATAATTTAACCGATTTGCGCCCCTATCTTCTTTATTTTGCGACTCACGAATTTGATTTTTTGTCGAAATCTTTCAACGGTGATAGGTTTCTTCAAAATCTTGCTCTTGTAATTTTTTCTTTGTTATTCTGCCTGATATGGCTTTCCAATTTCTAGGTTGTCAATGTGCAAAGAAGCCATGCTAGGTAGCTAACCATAACTCTTGGGGGTTGTTTGGTATATGGGTTTTTTTTTTTTTGGGGGGGGGGGGGGGGGGACAAGGCTAGCCAAACCATTGGTGCCCCTCAACTATCACCACCCCCTATATATGCTTTATGGAGGTTTTCCAAAATGACTTGACTGGACATCTTCTGAATCGATGAAACAAAACGAGAGTCTAGGGCATAGCGCTNAGGATATCAAACACGACCCGATCATGGTCCGGTCATGAAACCCAAGGGGTGGGTGAGTTTCATTTGTGGGCTTGGAGATTTAACATGCAAATGACATTTATATCCCTATATATCTTATATGCCTTATATATACAAATTGGTTAAAGGGTACAATAGTCATTTATATACAAATATATTATCATAATAGTCATATATCCTTGCGCATACCAAACACGAGTATGAACAACATTAAATGTTGAATTTCATTTTTGGGTCAAACTCGGGTTTGGACAATCCAATCCAAACCCCTTCCAAAAAACATACCAAACAGGCCCTTGCAGTACCACTACTTTTACCTGTGTGTGTCCAACTATGGTTTATGAAAATAGAGATTGAAAATTTTTTGGTTCTCGGCATGTACGTTTTGGATCTTTCACCGATTGGTTTGATTTATTTTGCAATTTACGATTAATTATCGTTATTTCTTGTATGGACTTCCCAAATCTGTAGATTATCAGATCTTGGTTTATAGTGATAGTTTTGGTGTTTTGGAGGGCTTCTGGATTATCAGATGTTAGTTTACTGTGATGTTTTTGTGCTTTGGTGGATTTGTGGATTATCAGATGTAAGGTTTTATGAAGTTAATAATTTGAAAACTTTGTATATAAAACCGTTAATCCAAAAAATATTTTTATTATTTTATAGGTTACTGTACAAACATGTTTTATCATTATCTGTTCTGTAAAATTATTTTTGTAATCATATAACTATATAAATTCTGCGACACAAAAAATATTAAAACACACTTTTTTAAAACTCTTCTCAAAAATTATTTTCATATATATATATATATATATATATATATATTTTTTTATTGGCTTGAAAGACTTAGCATTGTAACAAGTCAATTTTTGTATGTTAAAGTGTGGTGGTGGTGGTGGACGTGGAAGGGTGGTGATTGTGGTGGTGTTTTCTAAATTTTGGAAATGTTGTTTTTAAAAGTACATAAAATAGTCCTAACTTATTTTCTAAATTTACATATTTTGTTGGGATTTCTCACGATTTAAATCCACTTACAAACACACACAATCGAATAACAAATCAAGAATATAAAGCAATAAGAAACAAGAAAGAACAAGACACAGATTTTACGTGGTTCGGCAATTTGCCTACGTCCACGAAGCTGCAGGGATTTCACTATTGAGAGAGTTGAATACAGAGAGCGGCTGTACATCCACAATTAACCCTAATCACCAAAACAACAGGGTTTATATGTCCTACGCACTGGGCTGTATAACGGGCCCAAAAAAATTTTCCTCGGGGGCGTTGCCCCCGAACCCCCACGAGGCTTGTCCATGAGCGCTACGGCTTGGGCCTATCGGCCCAAGNTGTATATCGGCCCAAGTCTTCGCTCCATGGACTAAGCCTCAAAAAATTTTCCATTAAAAACCACACAACATTATTTCGGGTCGGGTCATCATCCGGATCACATATACAAACTAGACTCCATAAAAAAAACCAACATATTTTTGTTCTCATTTTTCAAAAAACAAAAACAAAAAATAGGTAGCCAAACAATTTTTTTCTCATAAACTATTACCAAAAACAGAACAACAGTTTTTGAGATACAAACTAAACCGGGCCTTAATTTTTCATGTGACAATACATGTGCCTATAATGTAATAGCACATTTAAAACCAATAATGCCAACTGATGATTCATAAAATAAAAATAAAAATAAATAAATTGTTCAACTCTATGATAGAGTACACAAGAATGTAGTTTAAACCAAAATAAAACATTAAAGAATTTATTCCTCTACAAAATAGAGAAACAAACTATCTTATACAATATGTACATAATCAATTTTCTTAATTTTTCTCCGATCTCTACCATGCTAGTGCAGTAGTAGACCCAACTTTAGATTTTGATATCTTGAAACTAATAATTTTTTTGAGCGCATAATCATAGCGAATATAACAAAAAATATGGATCAAATATCGTTCCACCAAAAAAATATTCATAACCCGTAAATTACAATTAAAGTGAACTCAATTCACTTTAAAACTCAATCAACCTTATATATCAAAATATTAATATCTACATGAGCAATGAGTCAAACAACAACATTCAAGTAATGTCTAAGTTATCTCACAATTATTGTGCAATATCAAAATCAACAACATGTAAGTCATATCAAGTTATCAATAATTCGGCACAGTGGATAATACTCAATTAACAAAGTTTTCATAAAAGTACATCTAACCCATAATTTAAACAATTCAACCCAAATCAATTTGGCAAAATTAATTTCTCACATAAACTTTTATTTTCATTTGTTACAAAGCAATATATTCTCACTTTTAACCATTGATAACTATATCACCTTGTTTTATGATCAATCTCTACGTAGAACTAATGTAGTAGCATTTGATCCTAACAATTTGTATATGCACAAATTCAAGTGAGTATCGACTCTAAAATAATTCAGTTGATACAAATGAATGCATGAGTATGTTTCAAGGTGTTTCGTATTCATTACTTAATCATCCCAAAAAAATTTGGAGTATATTACGGAATATCTCTTTTCCTCAATCATCGTCTTACACGCCTCAAAGATAATTAATACAAAAAATATTCTGATATAGGGTAATAAAAAGAACTCATGACTCTAAATAAAATAATAAAATAATCACTCTTAAATAGTCAATTGACCGATACTGTCGTCCCAATTGACGATTAGTGAATTCACAAATAGCTAAATGAATTGCTTTTATTCACTTGTAACTTCTTATTTCATATCAAATTCAACTTAACTTTGTCTGAGTCACTTTAGCCCTATTTTGGGTTCTTCCTTTAGTTTAAATATTTTCTCGAACACTTAACATGCATTAAAGTGTTAGACGAACCCATCTCACAAATTTAATTAAAATAGGCTTCTATCTTCACTAAATTAACAAGAAATCAAGCTAATTATAAATTAGGCTTTCTAAGCTTTGCAATCATAGGTGATGAGCTAAAATTGGATTTTTATTGAAAAATTATGCTTATTTGTTTAAAAGGGTACTATGCTGGTTGTTTTCTGTTAGTTACAAATTTTCACTCGATTTTAAATGGATGTCTATTTTCAAACAAATAAAATTAGGTTCTGTACCATATGTAGTTAGAAATATATGCTAGTCTATGTTCTAACAAAATAATAATAATAATAATAATGCACGAATTTGAATCGTTTAGAGAGAGTTATCGTCATTTTTACATTGACTATCCAAACTGTCTATCAAAATCAGGATTGACCACCAGCTTTCTATTCTCTTATAAACCTTTCCAAATCAATTTTTAACCCTTCCAATATTATCAAACTTCTTCTTAATCCTTCCAACATTAAAAAACTTCTTCTTCACAATTTAAACTAAGTTTTAGATAATAATCCCAGCATGAATATATTGAAATTCTAACAGCTACACACTTTCCTTCTTCTTCTTCTATTTTTTTTCTCCTTTTCCTTCCTCCCTTTTCAGGTCCTCTCTTTTTATTTGAGCCACCACTTCCTTCTTCTCTTTTTTCTTAATGTATTTTTCTTTCATCTCCAGCATGACAGACACCAAGGGCATGTTTGTTTGGGAGTTTTAGTGGTATTATAGGGTGAGATAGCAAGAAATAGTATCTGGAGTCCACTTATTACCTTGTTTGGTTGACATATTATATGCAATACTATTTTTCAGGTTTCAATACTGACCCGGTTTGTATAATTGTCTTTAACTCTTGTACATGACTTTAATGAATACCATCTATTGGGTGTTATTATTTGTTGGTATAAAGCCACCGACGGTACAATCAAGGAAAATGACACAAATACCTTCCTGTGTAGAGTTCACATATAAAAAATTTATTTTGAATTTTTTTCTTGTATTATGTTTAAGTGTATAGTGTCATCGTTTTTTTTTAAATTTCTTTTTAAAAAATTATTTTAAAATTCCTTATATTATGTTTAAGCGTACAATGTCACTTTTTTTTATATAAAAAAAAATTATTTTGAATTTTTTTCTTATATTATGTTTAAATATACAATGTCACCTATTTTTTTTTAAATTATTTTAATTTTTTTTTGTATTATATTTAAGCGTATGGTGTCACCAGTTTTTTTTTTATTTTTTAAAAAACATTATTTTAAATTTTTTCCTTATATTCTATTTAAGTGTACAATGTCATCATTTTTTTTTTAAAATTTTTTTGTTTACTGTGTTACTAATTCATAGAATCAGACTTTTTGTTTTTTATGTGAATTTTTTATATTATCCAAATTTTTTGGGTATAGACTGCTATACCATGTATTATACTAAACATTGTGCAAAAGTGTTACACAAATGGAATAATGGAATGAATGATATTAGTATATTTGTTATACAAGATGTGATATAATAGATAGTTGTTTGTGGGATCCACTATAGTACCTATTGAACAAATAAATATGAGTTACACCAAATTGGAGTTAATTGTAAAAAAATACAAAAAAAAATGTAAGGTTAAAAAATCCTTAATTTTTATATTTATTTATTTTCAAATACATTATTTAAAACCTTAATATTTTCTTTTGACTTTTGTATCATTCCTTAATCCATGTGCAATTTTTTTTTGAAAAATGGTCTTATTTTCAAATTATATTTATGAATTAAACATCTTCTAGTTTTATGGGATTACTTTAATATTCTGTTTATATTTGGATATATGACTGTGTTTGAATTTTAAATTTTGAAGCCCTCCCTTTTTTACCATAGTCGTCTTCTTTGATTGACTATACGTTGGAAGCCTAAAAGACAAGTTGTCTTCCACTGTCCAGACCCCTGCCTTTTTTATCATAGTCGTCTTCTTCGACTAGCTATACATATAATTTTTTTGGCCAGACGTTAGAAGCTTAAAGTGTTGTTTGTCTTTGACTGTACACATAATTTTTTTGGCCAGACGTTGGAAGCCTGAAGTGTTGTTGTCTTCGACTGGCAAGACGCTGGAAGCCTAAAGTGTTGTTGTCTTCATAATAGCATCAACAAGGTTTGAATTCATGTCATTACTATATTAACCACTTGCATTTTAAATGTGTTAATGTATATATGTTTTAAGAATATATGTACTTGCATATATGTTTTTATTTTCTATTTCACTGTATCTATTCTTTTAATAGTTTTAAAGATTTTGGCAATGAAAGAAACGGTGTTGTTGTTATGTACATACCATAATGTTATCTCAGCATTCAAAATATCTACTAATTCAAATATATCGGGACTTTTTTGTAAAGTTTGCGAGACTTGGGAGGAGTTGTTTAATTTGTCAGTTCAGTTATCATATTCTATTCCTGGTCACCCCACTTACATGTTGCGCAACGATGCGGATTTGAATAATTTGATTGAATTGAAATGTAGTTTCCCAGGAAATTACGTTAAAGTTAAGGTATTTGAAGTTAATGTAGTGATCTTACCCACGTTATCATCTTCATCTATCTCAACTGTTTCCCCAGTTTCGACTTCACTCAAAGTGTTCTTGTGGGTTAACATATCTGATATCACACTCTTTTTCTTCCTCTTTTCTTCCAACTGTATTCAAATTCTCCATCTCTCTTCCGTTTCTTATCTCTTATCTTGATGTTTTGAACCATTGATGTTTGCCCTTTTTTTCTCATTACCCCCAGATCTTCAACTGGTTGATATTTCTAAGTGATGGTATGCAAAGATAGCTCGTTAAGTTGATCAATCAATTCAACATTCTTATATTTTCGATTTTGTGTTGTCTCCTTGTCTGCTTGTATTTCTGCTTTATACCTTTGTTCCCGCTTTTTCATATTTTCAACCAATTCATTTAACTCTTTTATCATCGTGTCCTTTTTTTTCATTTTCAATGAGAAGGTAGTGCCTTGTTTGTCTAACGCATCATCCCTAGCAACAGAATGTGGATGCTTCATCTCTCTTCACAGTCTGTTGCTAGGGATGATGCGTTTGACAAACAAGACACTATTTTCTCATTGAAAATGAAAGAAAATGACACGGTGATAAAAGAGTTGAATGAATTGGTTGAAAATATGAAAAAAGTGGGACCAAAGGTATGAGGCAGAAATACAAGCAGACAAGGAGACAATATAAAATCGAGAAAATGAGAATGTTGAATTGATTGATCAACTTAAACGAGTTATTTGTGCATGTCATCACTTAGAAATATCAACCAGTTGAAGATCCGGGGGTAATGACAAAAAAAGGGCAAACATCAATGGTTCGAAACATCAAGATAAGGGATAGGAAAAGGAAGAGAGATGGAGAATTTGAATACAGTGGGAAGAAAAGAGGCAAAAACAATGTGATAAGCCACAAGAATACCTTGAGTGAAGTTGGAACTGGGGAAACAATTGAGATAGATGAAGATGATGATAGCGTGGACAAGATCACTACTATTAAAGGGAAAACAATATGGCGTGATTGTGAGGCATTAGATGCGATTGATTTCAACAAATTAAAGACTATATATAATGCAACAGGTTATAGGTAAATGTCACTATCCCAATAAAATATGTTTAAAAAATATTATGGTTCTTACATACTTAATTATTAGTTAAAATATATGACAAGATTGTTTCCCATTTTTATGACATTGTAGTGGAAAAGTATGATCTAGGGTTGGAATTGGAAGTGTAATAGATGTCGAGAATACGTTGAAAATAATGGGAGCTTGCGAACTATACAACAATGTACATATTGACATAATTGAAAATGTAAATTTTTAGTTACAAAGTGTTGTGACAGTATAACATGGTCTAAATAGTGTAATATAATATTTATTTTTAAACAGATCATTGACTGTTGGGCTGATATTCTAAGAGGGGTTGATGAATACAATGAGACGTTGTTACTTCATCAACAATATTTGTTGGGTAAGATATCTAATTATTAATGATACAAATAGTTGCTCAATTATATTATCTGTGAGTTGTTTAACACGGTATATTTTACATATTTTGAATGTGTAGTCATTTGTAACTGATCCAAATTTAGAGTATGCACGTGAAGCAGGAATAGATAGGCACATACCTGACGTGGGAGATTTCAAATATGTTGTCTTTTCAATGAATTCAAATGGCCGGAAAGAAGATTGTACTCCTAACAACTGAACTTTGCTAGTATTAAATACTGAAGAAGGGTTTGGACACATTACAACTCATTAAGGCCAAGAACAAAAAGCAGTCGAGAAATGTACCTAGAGTATGCAATCATATTGGTTGAATTATGCCAAGACATTACTGTAAGAAACACATATTTTTTTGGTGTCAATCCATAATCTTAAATCTTTTTATCAATTGCAGAAAAAAAGATTACAGAGTTCAATAATTCGAAAGGGATCTTTATAAACACACATGATAAGAAACTACCAATCATATCATGTCAGACATGCCCACAACAACGGTCAAACTCGTAAGTACTCATTCTCCAAATGTAATTACTTTTTTTAAAAAACATCGAAACATATTAACATTGGGAATTATTGTAGCGTTCCATGTGGTGTGTATGTCTGTTACATAATGAAAAAACTTACTAAATGAAAAGAGATTGCAGAGAGGTTAACAGCAAGACAGTTGATCGAGTTCCGAGTTGAAATTGTTGGGATTTAACACGATTTAAATCCACTAACAAACACACACAATCGAAGAACAAATCAAGAATATAAAGCAATAAGAAACAAGAAAGAACAAGACACAGATTTAACGTGGTTCGGCAATTTGCCTACGTCCACGAAGCTGCAGGAATTTCACTATTGAGAGAGTTGAATACAGAGAGCGGCTGTACAATCCACGATTAACCCTAATCACCAAAACAACAGGATTTATATGTCCTACGCACTGGGCTGTATAACGGGCCCAAAACCTTCGCTCCATTGACTAAGCCTCAGAAAATTTTCCATTAAAAAACCACACAACATTATTTCGGGTCGGGTCATCATCCGGATCACATATACAAACTAGACTCCATAAAAAAAAAACCAACAGAAATGATTTCATTGTTTCTCAACCATCCAAATTCTTGGAGTGAATAAGATATGAAAAAACGTAGGGAGCTGAAGAAAAAATATGTGGACAAATGAAAATCTATATAATAAAACAGAAGAAAGTTTGAAATTGTATACCCCATATATTTTCCCCCCTAACACCATCTTATCCCACCCATCACTTCTCTCCTAACGTTACACTTCCCTTGTCTGCACACAGCTGCCTAACACACCGAGCAACATGCCTATCACCCCTTTTAATTTTTTTTCCTTCTTTTCCTCTACGTCTTTCTCTCTCTCTCATCGGTGTCTCTCTTTCTCTCTCTTTTTGGAGCAACCCACAAGGCACACGGCACATAGGGCACGAACCCAGTTACCCCTCTCTTCCCTCCCTCCCCCAAAAATAAACCATTTTATATTCCTTTCTCTCTCTCTGACCGGCGACATCTCCCGTGCCACCGCCACTACGCCATGGCCTTGGTCTTCTTCCAGGTGCCCCTCTTCTCTCTCTCTCTCTCTCTCTCAAACACACACAAATAACAACCCCAGCCCCCAACTCTCATAAAACGAAGGGTTATTCGTGAATTTTGATTGTTTATTGCATAGTGTCCTCATGTAATTACTAGTGGTGTAAAAAGGAAATTGGCCTTCAAAAGTAGTCCATTGGTGGGCAATGCCATAGTATTCATGTTTCCACACTATCCAGTCATATGAAGCAGCTCTATACACTCCAAAAATCAACAACCCGCTCTTCCCTCTTCATGTGACTTGGATTTTCAGACCTTCACTGAGACAAGGATTGTTGGGTTGAGGAGCCAATGATCTCATCCATTCAACACAATCACTAGTAAGCCACCGGAAACCTAATCATCATTACTGTCATCATCTACATATTATTAAGATATGTATTTAAGTACTTGTACTTACATACAAAATTGGTCACCATAACAACCATAAAAATCCAGACTTTGTTAATTGTTATTAAAGTTGAGATTTTTAATTTGATGGGTCTGAGTTTGAATTAGTTGAAGAGTTTGAGTTTGGGTTCAATCATATTTTAATTTGGATTGTTATTCGAATTGCGAATTTAAGTTGATTCAAACTCTAGGTGTTTGTAGTATTGTTTCAATGGTATTTTTCAAGCTGTTAACTCCCCCATCTCTATCTTCTCCTTTCTATTCTCTTAACGGTGCTTCCAGCGGCCACCTATTATTTAATTGACTGTGTTGGTATCATAGAAGACCAGAGAAAAAAAAGGGAATCATACAAACTTTGTTATGAAAAATCCCAAGTAGAATTCTAAGCAGAATTCTCATATAGAATCTTCACTTGAATTGGTACTTTCCTTTGGAAAGTTTTCTTAATCAGAATCAATAACACATTCCTATTCTTATAAATATCTTTTGGTCCCTAGCTGCAGCTAGAAATTGCTTTGAAGAACCTCATTCTCGAAGGTGATGGAGACATTCCATCACTCACAAATTGAAAAAGGTCAGTTCTCCCTTTTTTATCTTGGTTATGATGTAGATATCATTTCTCTGGAGTTTTGATTAATTTTATCCCTCTTTCTCTTATCAAGTGTAGATATGTGTAATCTAGATAGCCAACTTCCTCCACACAACCTGACTTGATGTTCCATTAAGTCATTGATCAGTGACCACCATTAACTTGGGAGCAAATAATTCAACATTTAGGAGCATAATTTGACTACTGGGTTTGCAAACTCACACTTTACGGTGTCTCCAAGGTCCAAAGTAGCAATTACAATCTTGCATAATATCAGGTACCATATTTTGTCGACTGTTAATCCTTTTGATTCTAAGGTAAATTGCCATTTTCATCATTTAGATGCTACCAAGCTACTGTTGCAAAACACTATAGTAAGTTCTTTCTTAACTTCATGTGTGCACAGAATCATAATCCCCTTTTTGATAGATAATTCGACATTCTTATTTCTTATGCATATATGACATAAGTTTTGTTATTTTTTTATGGGGTCAGATGACTATAATGCATTGCAAACTTTAGATATTTCACCTCTATTGGCTTATGGTATGATCAGGGATGCTTCAAATTTTTTGTGTATCCATGTTGAGCCAACCATGACAGAATGTGTGTCCTTATTGGCTATCAAAAATTTATTGTGTCTTTTTTTGTTCTTATTTTGTTATGGCTAAATTGATACTGTTTTGGTTCTGCTATGAGTAGTAACAAGATGAACCCCCTTCATCTACTAATGAAATTGGTGATCCACCAAAAGAGAGCCTTGATTACAGTCGGCATACCCAATAATTTCAAATTTTCACGTTTTAGTGATTCCTTATTCATTGGCAAGAATGGTGGTCATACTTTGTGGTTTCTTTGGTAAATTTTCTGATTTATTATGGATTGTTTATCTTCAAATGCTATTTTTCAATCTGTTAACTCCCCCATCTCTCTCTTCTTCCTTTATATTCTCTTAACGGTGCTGTCAACGGCTACCTATTATTTAATTGATTGTGCTGGTATCATAGAAGAAGTTGACTGGGAAACGGAAAAGCGGGCATGGTTTGGTTATGATTATAAATTATATAAGTTTTATAAATAGATTGATGTATTTGTGGTATCATTTTTTCAAAAGATACTCGGCCAAAAAATTTAAAATTTCTTTACATTGATTTCAATTTCTCTCATTACATGATTTTTGAATTAAGCAAATTTTTTAGTGACCCAAAATGTAATTCAATACCTCTTGCTTGGTTTTTGTTCATTCATTGAGATATCGATTGATTTATAAGTAGTTTATGTCATTTTGTTTTGTGATTAAAGTAGTCTGTAATTGAAAATTTTTACAGGTTTATTTCAATTTTTTAAGAATCTTATATTCTGTCTGTAACTTTTACAAGTATGGATATAATTTTGTGTAGGAAGAATTGTGTTGTTATAATTGGTACGTAGTTGGATTTTAGTGTGCATATGTCATGATTTGATTAAGATTATAAAATATATAAGTTTTGTAGACAGGTCGATATGTTTGTGACATCATATTTTCATGGAAAACTTTGCTGAAAAATGGAAAGTTTCTTGTAGAATATCTACATTTTGACAGAGTATCCACATTTTAACCCTTTTTATTTCACTAAAGTCATGACATTAAAAATGTACAAATGATTTTCAACTTAATGCATGTTTATATTTTTTGTTTGATTATTTCGTGTTTAAGAACTATGTACAGTGCCTTCAGACACCTAATATTGGGAGAGTTTAGGCTTTCAGTTTAGTACGTGTCCAATACAATGCTTGATTATTTCGCGTTTAAATTCAATGTTTGATTTTTTTTAGTTGCACCATGCTTTCAGGCATGGGTTATCCCTAGTGAATTCATAAGACATGTATTTAGATATTTTGTTTGTAAAACAATGTTATGTGATGAATGTTAATTATCCGGATTGTTAAAGGTGTTTATTCTTGAATACAAGTATTTAGATACAAGTATTTATTCCTTGTTGAATAATTGTGTGTGATTACACTATTTCATATCCTCACCGTTGACTATGTTCCCCTTATAGTGTAACAAATAAAGTATAACAATGTAATGAACAGAGTATACCAACGATAGTATAACAATGTATCAAAATTAGTGTATCAAATACAATGTTACAAAAGATAGAGACCAATTATTTTGACGAATATGTTAATAAATCAAATATAGAGCTAGTTGTGTGTATGTTATTGTTACACAGTTCTCAATACAATGTTATGGATACACTGTTCCAACAGTGTGTAAATTCACTATCCATCAAATGTTAGATAGTTTTCAAGTGGGCAAAGAAAATATCCCAAATTCATTTTAGACCAAAATGACACAATTCTTCATCTTTATTTTTTTCATATTTAGCTATGACAAGCTTTTAAAGGTCGGAGGTTGCACCAAGTCAGCCACCAAACCCACTCTAGCTTTGTGTATATACACTTCCTAACATGTGTCATTCAATACTTGAATCACCATAGCAATCCGTGTGTGACCACAGATAAAACTCTTTGGAGATGTGTCATTTTGGCCATTTGGCTGGAAACAAATGCAAGAACTTTTGAGACTATGTTTGGAGAAAGATATTATTACACTATTCTCGATACATTGTTATGGATATACTGTCATTGATAAACTCTTCCAACAGTGTGTAAATTCACTTTATAGTACAGTGTGGGTTTCATACAGAGTAATCCATCAAATGTTAGACCAAAAAAAAAACATGTAACTTAAAATGTGAAAATGTCACTAAAACAAACAAACCCAAAAAAGGATTGTAAAAATAAATTATAATAAACTTAAAACAATGAACAATGTCATTAAATGATAGCATTACTAAGTTTACAATGGCTCGTTATAAGATTTCTTGTTGTGACTGTCTAAACGCCCACATCGGCTACAACGAATTTGCCTAATGAGTTCCCCCTAGACCGAATTTTGCGATTCATTGGTCTATCAGATTACTTTTTGGAATATAGTGGCAAAATATTAATATCTCTCTATGAACTTTCAGCACGATATAAAGTTGGGATTAGAAAAATAGGTTCAAAGTATGACTTCTAGTATGTGCTAACATGATAGTAATAATATACAAACTCAAACACATTCCGCCCACTCTTTTGCATTGCCGATATAACATATGAATAAGAAAACCCATTTATTTGCCATTGACAACATGAACACGTGTCATTCACAATATCAAAAGTTACCGAAGGATACGATATCACTTCGTACACTTGGTTGTTTGAGACACATACAGTTTAGGACCTCCCCTCATCAAATGCAGCTTGTAATCTCAAAGACATGTTGTGGCATAAATTCTCATTCCACTGCGAAGCTATTATCATCCTTCGGCCAATTTGATCCATTATTTGTCCCCTAATAGTGTCAATTATGCTAATAATAGGTAAATGCCAAGCTTTCAAAATTCACGAGTTAAACGACTCTATAACATTAGAACACATTTCACCGTAATGCTTTCCCATATAATGAGCATTTGTCCAATGTTCAAATGGAAGATTGGATAGGAACCTATCCACATTAGAACCACCTTCATGATGGAACTGTTCAATCTTCTCATTAAAAAGTGACTGTATTAGTGTATAAGCACACTCACGTAGCAAAATCACCATGTATTCTCAAAATATATTGAAAAAACGAGCATCACTCAATTTATCCCGCAAATTAACTTTCAAATGCTGCAAGTAAAATGCATGATGAGCAATTGGAAAACTTTCGGCATTACCTCAAATAGACCCCAAGTTACGATTAGATACAAAATGTAATAACTCGAGAGTGATCTAATATCTTAGACAGTTGTTCTAAAAACCAAAACCACTTTGATTCATTCTCCGAATCAACCACAACAAATGCTAAAGGAAACAAACCTGAAATAAACCACATAAATATTTGTGAAAATTAAAATAAAAAAAAGTGTAACATACATTGTTGCACTGTGTTTAAACACTGTTAACAATGTAACAAATACAATATTATATAACGATTACATTTTAACATAACCACGCAATTTACCACTCCAAAAATTGTATTAAACTTTACTTTGGTTGCCATCTTTTGTTACTGTTGATATAAGGTTACCTCTATACATGCCTTTCAAAAATTTGTCATCAAAAAAAAGTAGTGGCCGACAATAATTAAACCCTTAAAAAAACTACATTTTGAAACGGTTATTATCATGATCACAATCTAATATAATATGGTTGTCCGGATTAGTAGAATTTGTTGCATCCATATACCAACATAATTGTTGGTACGATAATAAGTGGTCCCCAAAAAGCATACTCTTTACTTTCTTAACTCTTTCCCATACTTTATCATAAGATATAGTGAGTTTATAATCAGAAAAAAAAAAACCAGCAACCACCTCTGTTGGACGTTGTATGGTATGCCCATGAATACGTTCAATCATCAAATCTGCAATCAATTTAGAACTCATTCTCTTACTATCTGTCGTTCGTAGATCCACATCACAACTGTGTTCGTTGTCCAATTTTTTAATATAAAAAAAAAACCAGTAACTTTCTCCATTGTTGCATTGATATACCATTCACAACCAGAGGAATACTTAAAGGAACACTCAACAAGAACCCTTGATCTACAATTTTTTACATAATTAAATTCACAACCAGTCTCAATTGAATATTTGCACAGTGCTTTCCGAAACTGTAACGCACCACCTTCAAATTTCTATCTTATGTGTCGTATTTCATTACTTCATCCAACTGTTAGAAATACTTTTTCATTGTGACTAATAAAACTAGGTAATAAGTCTACTTCACATTCAACATCACCTATATTCATATCTTGCAATGAATGATTATCACCCACCGACCCACCCTAAACATCTTTTACAAACACCTTAACTTCAACAGAATTTCCTGAGAAACTATGTTTCAATTCAATCAAATTATTCAAATCCGCTTCGTTGCACAACATACAAGTGAGGTGATCAGGTATAGAATATGACAACTGGACTGACAAATTAAACAACTCCTTTCAAGTCTTACAAACTTCACGAAAAAAGTTTCAATATATTTGAATTAACACATACTTTGAATATTGAGGTAGCATTACAGTATGTACATAACAACAACACCGTTTCTTCCACTGCCAAATTCTCTGAAACTATTAAAAGAATAGATACAATGAAATAAAAAATAAAAACATATATGCAAGTACATAAATCCTTAAAACATATATACATTAACACATTTAAAATGCAAGTGATTAACATACTAAAGACATGAATTCAAACCTTGTTGATGTTATTATGAAGACAACAACACTTCATGTTTCCAATATTTGGCCAAAAAAATTCTATCTATTGCCTGTCGAATGAGACGATTATGGTAAAAAAAGCAGGGGTTTAGACAGTCAAAGACAACTTGTCTTCAGCCTTCCGACGTATAGCTAGTCGAAGAAGATGACTATGGTAAAAAAATGAGGGTTTAAAAATTTAAAATTCAAACATAGTCATATATCCAAATATAGACAGAATATTAAAGTAATCTCATAAAATTAGGAGATATTTAATACATAAATATAATTTGAAAGTAAAATCACTTTCTGAAAAATTTACGCATGGATCAAGGAAGGATACAAAGGTTAGAAGAAAATATGAAAATTTCAAATAATGTACTTGGAAACAAATAAGTATAAAAAATTAAAGACTTTTTAACCCTATATTTTTTTCTGTGTATTTTTTTACAATTAACTCTTTTTTGTTGTACCCCCATATTTATTTGTTCAATAGGTAGTATAGTGGGTCTCACAAACAACTATCTATTCTATCATGTCTTATATAACAAATATACTAACATCATCCATTCCATTACTTTGCTTGTCACTACAACAAAAATAATTTTTTTCAATGATTTTGCACAATGTTTAGTATAATATATGGTATAGCAATCCATACCCAAAATTTTTTGAATAATGTAAAAAATCCACATGAAAAATAAACGAGTATAGTTAAATCAATGAGTTCCATTAATTATTTTTATTTGCCAATAATCTAACCATCTATACTAATTTAGTAAACTTGTTTTGACAAAAACATTATTTTATTTTATTTTTTTAATGAGTATGAGTTTCAAATATATATTGAGGGTAGAGTTAGACTCCTGGTCTTCCATCCGTTGATTCGCAATCAACGGATCGGGTTTGGATAGAATTTTTGATTGATTCAAATTCAAATTTGACTTTGAATGATCAGATAATTTGACGAATTTTATTTTTGTGGTCCATATTTGAATTCATTGACAATCTAAAATCTTATTCGATCCAAATAACTTATTTTCAAATTTTAACAAATTACATTTAAATTTCTTCAAGTAATCACTTAATTTATTTAATATTTATACAAAAATATATAAATATCGGATCGAATTATAATCAGATCAGATATATGTATATTCAAATCAAAATTTGTGAAAATATAAAATATCGAATTCAAATTCGAATTCAAATAATCAATAAAAAAATATATATCAATTCATAGTTGACTAATGAGATTCGATCTCGAATCAAAATCTGATATATTACGCTGCCTAATTATAGCACGTTGGTAGATGAGGACTTTTAAAAAGGGCGATGAACTCTTGGAATTCGAGACATAGACACATAACCTACCAGCAATGTGGCACATGTGTAACGAGTATTCAATACCAATATGCTTAGGAAGCAAGCCATTAACCTTCTTCCTTGACACAGACATCAACGGTGCTGAAAACTCTTAACCTCCTTGTTAGCTTCGTCACCGACTAGGAAATTCAATTCCACCAGCCACCTGCAAATATAAGGTTCACATGGAGGAAATAAAGATACAATGCCGGATCAAAATTTTGTTTTGAAATGTTCGAAATATTTTTGTTTTTAAAGAGACTGAAATGAATTAATTATAAAATTAAAATTATAATACTTTGAAGTGTTTCATAATATTTCAAGGTTGATAAGCTTGAGTGAGCCCAAAATCAGACACAAAGCATGTCAAGTCCAGCTCATGAGTTCGTCCCAGTGTAAAGTTGAAGAAGTCTAAAAGGAGTAATGCACGTGAGAAGTAATCATCGGGATAGTTAATCTCTCATATAAAAACTATTTTTAATTGTACCTATCTTTAACTGTAACTATCATCCCCGAAAAGGTAGAAATCTACCCTCTACAACCACCACCTCAATTAAAGCTCTGTGCCTATAAATTGTAAACTCTCTCCACATAGGGATGGAGTATCTCTCTACACACCCCTACACTAGTAATCTCTCTCTCTCTCTCTCACCTACTACTTCATCAATCAAGCCCATCGACCACTATTGTCGTTTTTAAAGTGGAGTAGGTCATCCTGACCGAACTACTACACATCTATGTGTTGTTTGTGTTGATCTCTTTTATATATTTATTACATTTATTACCTATATTAATTACTCGACAAATGGTGTATAGATCCATTTTTGTACATCATCAAAGGTGTTTTGTAATATTCTAACGGATTTACACAATTATTTCAAGATATTTCAAGATACTTTGGTATATTTCAACCAATGTTTAAAAATAATAATTATTAATATTTTTTATTCTATTTTCGAAACAGGTTGACACATTTCCGCAATATGTCGAAATATTCTCATTTTATATATAATTGAAATAATGCATCGAAACGAAATTTTGATCCTTAGATATCACTATCCTTTTCAAAAAATTCCCAACAATTTCACCAAAATCTTTTAATTTCTTATTTTCTTATATTCAACTCTATGCATTTTTTTATCCATAGAGTACAATGAATGTTCAGAAATAACTATAATAGAGTTTATTTTATTCTTATTTTGTGAATTTTGCTTCAACCTGAATTCCGATTCAAATTGTGCAGCCTAAAGATGGAAGTCAAATTGAATGAATCTCAACTTACTAATTCCAAAAAGAATCTAACATTCAACTTCAGTTATTTAACTAGAATTCAAAATTTTAAGTACGAATGAAAATGGAGTTGAAGGGTTTGTGTTGAAATGGGATTAAGTGTTCAATAATTGAAAAGTTTAATTGTGGGTTTACTTGCATACCCTTCCATTCGCAACAATTATCATTATTAACTAAGACTATTTTCAATCATGACTCAAATTTTAAGTAATATTTGAGTAAACAGCTTGATTTGATGCAAAGAATTTCAATGGACAAAATCAAATTTAAAAAAAGAGAAACTCAAATTTAAAGAAAGAAAAACTCCAAATTTAAATGAGGGCCAATTCTAATTTAAATGAGAATAAAGATGATTATTGGATTAGCAATGTTAGAAGGGCCTCATTTGGAGACCTAATGACATGGCTTCAATGCAAATATTGGATTAGTTATAAGTTCTAATGNTCGTTTTTAAAGTGGAGTAGGTCATCCTGACCGAACTACTACACATCTATGTGTTGTTTGTGTTGATCTCTTTTATATATTTATTACATTTATTACCTATATTAATTACTCGACAAATGGTGTATAGATCCATTTTTGTACATCATCAAAGGTGTTTTGTAATATTCTAACGGATTTACACAATTATTTCAAGATATTTCAAGATACTTTGGTATATTTCAACCAATGTTTAAAAATAATAATTATTAATATTTTTTATTCTATTTTCGAAACAGGTTGACACATTTCCGCAATATGTCGAAATATTCTCATTTTATATATAATTGAAATAATGCATCGAAACGAAATTTTGATCCTTAGATATCACTATCCTTTTCAAAAAATTCCCAACAATTTCACCAAAATCTTTTAATTTCTTATTTTCTTATATTCAACTCTATGCATTTTTTTATCCATAGAGTACAATGAATGTTCAGAAATAACTATAATAGAGTTTATTTTATTCTTATTTTGTGAATTTTGCTTCAACCTGAATTCCGATTCAAATTGTGCAGCCTAAAGATGGAAGTCAAATTGAATGAATCTCAACTTACTAATTCCAAAAAGAATCTAACATTCAACTTCAGTTATTTAACTAGAATTCAAAATTTTAAGTACGAATGAAAATGGAGTTGAAGGGTTTGTGTTGAAATGGGATTAAGTGTTCAATAATTGAAAAGTTTAATTGTGGGTTTACTTGCATACCCTTCCATTCGCAACAATTATCATTATTAACTAAGACTATTTTCAATCATGACTCAAATTTTAAGTAATATTTGAGTAAACAGCTTGATTTGATGCAAAGAATTTCAATGGACAAAATCAAATTTAAAAAAAGAGAAACTCAAATTTAAAGAAAGAAAAACTCCAAATTTAAATGAGGGCCAATTCTAATTTAAATGAGAATAAAGATGATTATTGGATTAGCAATGTTAGAAGGGCCTCATTTGGAGACCTAATGACATGGCTTCAATGCAAATATTGGATTAGTTATAAGTTCTAATGTTAGATGAAGTCCACAACTAATCTAATAGTTGTATATCGTTAAATTCCTAAATAAAATTTTTAAATTAGGTCCAAATAGCATTTTCCTTTGGTATAAATTTGAGTCAAGAACAAATGTTTTGAATTTTTTTTACTCAAATTTAAATTTGAGTTAAAATTAAAAATACTCTAATTGATGGTCATATAAGCGAGGACTCATATCCTCTCTAACATACTTTTTCTTTAAAATTTTTTTTAACAGATCATATATTATTAACGAGTAAGAAACTTGCGTGTATATAATAGACCCCACATAAATACATGTCAGATATTAGATGAAATCTCAATACTATGAGTGATAAAAAAATCTACTTGTGTCGGGGTTGTGTCATAAGATATCTTAATTTCGGCGTAGATTACCCATCTTTAATCCGATCATAGAGGAGAGAGAAGATTAGTTACGGAGATAATTAGTCAAAATATTCATAAATTAACTCATGCAGTACTTGCGGTGGAATCAGATCCGTGAAGAGAGCCACTAGAAGAACAAAAATTGATCTTCTTCAAACAAATTAGAGGACCACAAGAGGAGATCCCATTCATACGCGTAGAGAAAGAGAACAATCAAAGCCAACCAGTATGTGTGGCTCTCAGTGCGTCCACACATTTCTCTGGCTCCAACCTCCAATAGGTTTCTCTCGCTCCACCCTCCAATATAAACCTAAGGCTCTCATATTACCACCCAAAATCATATCACTTTACACCAAACCCATACAAAGAAACACCATCAGACACCTACCGCAGAGTTCTGAACATAGGAGAAAAACCTCTCAACTTTCTTCAAGAAAATCTAAGAGAACTTAACAGCTCTTGTGTTCTTCAATGGCTACTTCAATTTCTGCAACTGGGTTTCAAGGTGGTTTTTGTGCTTCTTCTCATGGAAGTTGGAAATCATCCATGGCTGGTGAAGATTACACCATGCTGGCCAAGTCCGTGCCAACCCGTGTTCGAGTCGGAAGGCCGGTGAGATCAGTGCCAATGATGAAGAACGTCAATGAAGGAAAGGGTCTTTTTGCTCCGGCGGTGGTTGTGACGCGTCAGATTATCGGCAAGAAGACGTTCAACCAGCTAAGGGGCAAAGCAATTGCTTTACACTCGCAGGTATGACTCCTACCAGTCTCATGAATTCCTGCAACTGATGCAAAAAGTAGTTTGGATCCTTTGAAACTAGGCAGAGTTCTAGAGGGTGAACAGTGAAGTTTGGCCGAACATAGGCACACAATTCTCATTGCGTGATCAGGGTTCGGCCACATCACCTGCATCAACCGTTAGCCAAATAAGGCCTCGAGTGTGGGTTCAAGTTCTCTTCGTGCTAATGTGTGAGGTCAAACTTAAAGAGTAACTACTACCAATTCTATAAACAAAGTTGTGTTAGATCAAACTTAGGAGATAATACTATCAAATCCTAGAAACAGGGTGAAGTTCGGCCTAACACAAGTGTTCTCGTCGAGAATCAAAATTTGGTTTCAAAACTTTTAAAATATTTTTATTTTAAAAGAGAGCAAAACAAAACAGTATTGAAATTAAAATTCTAATATTTCGATGTAGTTCATAATGATTCGAAGTGATTTGTAATGTTTTAATATATTTGCATAATTATTTCAGAAATGTTTTAAAATATTTTGGTATATTTTGACTAATATTTTAGAAAAATAATTCTTAAATTTTTTATTTTTTTTATTCTGTTTCTGAAACGAATCAAAACATTTTTGAAACTCGTCAAAACATTTCCGTATTCCCGTTTTCTAGGTGACCAAAACTAAATTTTGGTCCTTAATTCTCATCGTGCGGTTAGTATTCAGCAGCATCGTCCTGCATCACCCGAGTGCGAAATAAGGCATCAGTTATGCAGTCATATCTTAGTTATAGACCAAACTTGAGAAAGGATCCGGATGGTCCTAATTACATGTTATCTGTCATCACATTGTTTAGCCAAGTTTGATGGTTTTTGGTTACAAGTTTCATATATTTTTAACAGTACAACTAGTTGGTTTCATAGAAAGACATATAAGCTTACTGATGATACGATCAAATACTTTCAGGTAATCACAGAATTCTGCAAATCAATCGGGGCAGATCCAAAACAACGACAAGGATTGATTCGGCTGGCAAAGAAGAATGGAGAGAGACTTGGATTCCTTGCATGATGAGAGAGAATTGTATTTGAAGTTCATAGTTTGTATTTAGGATATCTCCAGATGAAAACACTCTCACCATCCTCATCTGGGTTTTCCCTTGAAAATCAGAATGTAAACTAGAATGACACTCTTTATCATATTCACTTTACACCATTCCAATTAGCTATAATATTGTTTCCTGCAATAGAACACAAGTAGAGACTGTATCATATGTGCTCCCAGATTCTAGCACCTTAGCCACTAAACGGAACAATTGAGATGAATTATCATGAATTGTAACGCAATTGTTAAATCTGAACATACAGGATTGGTGTCAGGTTTCTAAATTACCGACACACATGATGTAAGCGTAAAACATCCAATAATATTGTAAATTATAACACTGAAATTTCCTAATCAAGTTATGTTTCTTCTTTTGAAAATGGAGACAAGGGAGCAGAAGAGAGACGATTAAATGGGTAGCTAAATGTGTGGGAAAAAGACACGGTGAGAATTGAGAACAGAGAGAGAGAGAGAAAAATTCATGTTCTTCCTTGGTGCATGACATTATTCTGTAGAACATCGTCATGTTCCTATACTACATTATGTGCAAATTATATATCTTGAGTGTTTTATGATATTAGCATGATGAATTCTACTTAACAACTATTTTGTAAACACTACAATGCAAAATCATAAATGATGTAATCAACTAAACAAGAAATTTTAGAGGAAGTTTGAAAAGCACAAGCAAGTTTGCAAATATACCACATCAACTCATCTGAATTTATATTTTCCAAATATCAAAATAGAAACATGGTATTACATCAAATGGAAATTTTAAATGAAAAATCATGTGCAAAAAGTTGCAGTAGGAATGCATACAAACCAAATCAAACTTCAAGTTCTTTAGTCCTTGACTCTAATGAAATTTACATGAAAGATGTAGGAGATATTATCAGTGACATCAATTATCTCCTTCCACTTCCTTCCGATGCAGATGGGCATCAGAAGAGTCAAAAATCAACATCAACTAATCACATGCCATCTTAGGGATTTAAACGAATAAAAACATTCATGGTATGCACAGAAAGACTGCGACTAAAATTCAAACCAAGGGTGAAGGAAAGGCATCAAATGGTTTAGAAGGTGATGCCCCAATATCAATGATGATTTTATGAGCTTTCAATTGCCTGTTGAAACAGATCGGAATCATTCATGCCGGCATGGTATATGGAGAACCTCTGTAATTTTCCTTCTAGATTATTATTTGTGGGATTAGATATAGATGTGTCATTGCATAACAACTGATGCCATTGACTAGAGATGTCCAAGCTATAAACCAAACAAGGTAGGAAAAGGAGATTCAAAGTGACAATTTGAGATAACATACAAAAACTTGGAAGTTGGGAGCTTTTTGAAGAATTTAAGTGTGGATAAGAAGAAAACTAGAAATAATGAAAGACACTTCGTCAACGACCAAAGGAATAAGTGCATCAACAACTCATTCTTTCATCTAAACAACTCTCTAGCTTGACTTCATGGGCGACTTCTATCAGCCAAGGAATTACAGCACCTTACAAAAATCATAAATTCTGCAAAAAATTATATTTAAATGACATGCATTGGTTTAAAATTCAGAAGTTTAGCTATCCCATGTTCCACAAAGACTGGCTTGGGGATCAGTCAGACTATTGGACAACATGTCATAAATAATTATCCATTCCTCAATGCTATCCATTTCGAAGAATTTCAAAATGTAACATTTTTTCTCGACATTATTGATATTAGCTTTTTCTGGAGGGCATGAAACAGACCCTACGGCAGCCACTTAAAATCAGCTTCTATTGGTTGAAATATCCCCCAGGTGATGATCCCAAAAAATCTCAAGTTTTTAGGCTTTTAAATAAATTTCATTCTTATGAAGGTAATTGCTTAACATTCCTTCAAATCAGGTCATAGTCGTAGAAACTTTTCAAGGATATGCACATGGAACAATTGTGATGTGATTTGGGTCCATAGGAAGGTAACGTGGCTTCAAGGATCACTAGTAGATATGGAATAGTATGCAAATTTTGATATAATCTTTTACTTATGGAACTCTTTCAAGGTGTAATCCTTCTAAAACTGTTGTGACCTAGTAGGTTGACTCCTAATTAATTAATGCAGTAGGTAGAAAGATTCTAATTTAAAGGTATTTAGGCTTTTTGTAGGCCTATAAATAATTTCCATTGGGTTCAAACAAAATGTTGAAATCAGCCTCCCATGATTCGATTTTTGAGTGCTCATAACAGCCTTCTTATTTCTCCTCCCCATTCCCTCAGTCTCTTATTTCTCTTCCTATTCGCTTGCCTACTTTCCTCTCATCTCCTCTCTGTTGGTTCTCTTCTCTCTTCTCTCCTTTTTTCTTCTCTCTCGTTATGGATGCTAGGGCTCTCTCTCTCTCTTCTTCTTACACACTCCTTTTGGATTCCGAAAGATTTCTGTATTCTCTCTTCTTGTCTGTCTTGTCTTCGCTAGTCGTTCTCTCGCATACCTCCTTGTCATTTATATGCCATTTACAAACACCATGCACATGCTCACACACACAAAGTAAATAAACTACATCAACAGCTTATACATCTTAGATCTCTCTATCCTATCCATCGTTTGTTCTCTCCATTTGATATTTCAAAAAATCAAGCTATTGAATTGCAACAAGTTACTATCAAAAGATGAAAAAAATGTTATCCAACTTTTTATGGCAGCCACATCCCACATGCTTGATGAAGTTATAGTGCAACCAAAACCACATCAGGTGTTCAAGAATATTCAAGCATCGGCGTACCCTCTCTGAGATAAATATTATATTTCTCAAGTACTCAACACTTTCCGTAAGCAGGTGACATACATATGACACCGATATTCAAATCCACCACTGTGCCCTAATCCCAGATATTAAGTGATATATGTTTTTCCTCCAACAAGGAATCCTGAGAGGCCAGGTTCCATCCTAAGCATAAAGGAATGATCAAGAATGGTGAAACGAACCATGGGGATGGGGAAGAGGAACGACCATACATTTACAGCCAAATTGGAATCAGACCATCTAAGCATAATTTCGCAAGAGGTATCGAGGTAATTATTTTCCATACACCCACTTTTTCTTTTTTAAGCCTAGCTGTTGTGCTATTTCCATTTCTTTCCTCAGCGGCTCAACCCAGTTCCAGGGACCCTCCTCTCGAGAACAATCTGATGTACGTTTTTATAAGCTCCTTATCCCAGTACCAATTTTCGTGTCAATTTGGAAATTAATAGACTGACAGAAAAATGAGGATGCGTTTTTCTCCTCTACCAAAAGCTTCCAGAACAGAACCAAAAAATTAAGTACAAATTTTAATAAGGGGAGAAGTTATATTATACCGGACTTTAACACTGCCTTTTGTGCAGTACACCAAAAAATGGAGCTATTAACAAAGAATGCAATGTCAAATATGCACAAGCGAATAAAAAAAGCACATAGAAAATATAGAGATATAATGGGATCAGCATCCTAAATAACACTAAATTGGTATATTCAACCTGAGCAGCCTCGTTCAATGCTGTCTTAGTCCACAACACAGGTTGATCCTGCCTTTAACGCACACTGGCAACCACACCACATATCTTATCAGCCTCATTAAAGTGCTCCCCAATCAAAGCCATCAACTGCCCAACAAAATCCCATTAATGACCGAACCAAATGCCAACAAAATTAACAACCAACAGTTCACGTCGTCCAAACTAAACATCACAAACGAGTAAGAACACTTGTAAAACCAAGAAAGATCAGATTTTTACAGTTTCGAGCCACATACTGTCGAGACTAGCCTTTTTGTTACTTTTAACAGTCCAATTGCCTCCATGGGCACACTCAGGATCTTCCCATTTGGGCTCAATCCCACCTTTGAACAAATAAAAATAGAAAATTGCACCAAACTTGCTGGGCCTAAATATCTGATCATACAAACTGCCAGAAATTTCAAATATTTATACACTTAAATAAATCCAAAAGAGCAAACAGTAATAATCCAAACAACACTATACATTACTACACACACACACACACACACACACAGATATATATATATATAGAGAGAGAGAGAGAGTTAGGGTTAATACCACCAGAATTCTTCAACGGTGTCGAAGGTGTAGACCTTGCGAAGCGAAAAGCCCCAAGCGGCGCGTGGTTTGGGCTTCCACATGTCGTCGAACCAAAGCGACCACTTCCTCTCCAACTTGTGGGGCTGCTTCGCCACCGTCTCCGCCGTATGAGCCTCCGTCGCCGTAGCTTCCACCACCCCTGCCTCACTCGCCATTCGCTTTCTCTCTCTAAAACCTTCAGCTTTCTCTTTTTCCAGTGTTCCCTGATATTTCTTATTGGGCTTGTATGAAGGCCCAATTAAGGCAGATTTTAGACTTTTGTTGGGCCAATATAAGTAGGCCACAAGTTTGTAACCCAATTGGATTGCCAGTGTGTAGAAGGGTCTTTGTGTTTTATTATCTAATGTTTTGGGAAAAATAGAAATTGGTACAAAAATTTAAATTTATTTGAGATAAAATACATTAAGAAAACTTATTATGCCCTAGATACATTTTTATGGAAAAAGATCAAAAGATCATTCAATAAAAGTAAAAAAAATTGCAAGGTGCAAGTTTTTACTCTCTCTCTCTCCTCTATTTTTTCTTTCTCCCTCTCTCATTATCTCTCCTCTATTTTCTGTCACCACTGTGTATTCAAGGCACAATTACTCTCTCTCTTGAAGAGAAAGTTTAGGTTTCTGTTAGGAATTCAGATTAGTAGCAGCATTCAGTTTGAATAAGCCTAGTCTTTATGGTATTTGTTTGGTGTTTCTTGACTTCTTCTAGTTGCACTAATCACGTTGATTAGTTGTAAACGTAAGCTAGTTTTTCTCATTCTGTTAAGATTGTAGAGGGCTATTTATAAGCCTAGATTGTTCAATAAGAAAGTAGTCATTTCCAGAATTGTTGTGTACTCTTTTTTTTGTGTTTCAATTCTTAACATTTTGGTATCAGAGCCCCCACTGGGCTTGACAAAATCAAAGCAGCAGTCTTTGACGTTCTTGCAGCAGCAAAGAAAATGACAACCAAAGGGAATTTTGTGCAGTCAGTCATCCCTCACTTCGATGGTTATTATGACCATTGGAGCATGCTGATGGAGAATTTCCTGTGATTTAAAAAATATTGGGGGCTGGTAGAGACTAGCTATGTTGAGCCAGAGAGTGGAGCAGCACAGACAGAAGCACAACGAAAGGGGCTAGATGAATTGAAGCTGAAAGACCTGAAAGTCAAAAATTATCTCTTTCAGGCCATCGATCGGACGATATTGGAAACCATTCTCGTGAAGGATACTTCCAAACAAATTTGGGAGTCTATAAAGAAGAAGTTTGAACGGAATGCTAGGGTTAAGAGGTCACATCTACAAGCTCTCCGTAGAGAGTTTGAAACCCTAGAAATGAAGGCTGGAGAAGGAGTCTCCGAGTATTTTTCAAGAGTGTTGTCAGTGGCCAACAAGATGAGAACACACGAAAAGCAGATGCAAGACGTCACAATGGTGAAGAAGATTCTTAGATCATTGAGTGAGAAGTTTAATTATGTTGTTTGCTCGATCGAGGAGCCCAAAGACATTGATCAACTCTCCATTGATGAACTGCAGAGTTCTCTGATTGTTCATGAGCAAAAATTCCAACGACATACAAGAGAAGAACAAGCACTCAAGATAACCTCTGAAGACAGGTTTGGTGCAAAAGGACGAGGTTGAGGTGCATACAGAGACAGAGGAAGAGGGAGAGGTCGCCAGTCTTACAACAAAGCAACAGTGGAATGCTATAAGTGTCACAAGCTTAGACACTTTCAATCTGAGTGTCCAAGCTGAGATAAGGAAGCCAATTACACTGAATTAGTAGACGAAGACGAGATGTTGTTCATGTCATATGTGGAGATGAACGGTGCTCGAAGGGAAAATGTTTGGTTCCTAGATTTTGGATGTAACAACCACATGTGTGGTGACAAGAGTCTGTTCTATGATCTAAATGAGGACTTTAGGCAGAAGGTAACGCTGGGAAATAACACGAGGATGGTTGTGTTAGGAAAAGGCAACGTGAAATTGACAATAAGTGGCTTTACACATGTTGTTAGTCAAGTATTTTTTGTGTTTGAACTAAAGAACAATCTTTTGAGCATTGTTCAACTACAAGAAAGAGGGTTGACGATTCTCATTCAACATGGAAAGCTCAAAATTTATCATCCAAAGAAAGAGCTCATAATACAAACCGAGATGACAACAAATCAGATGTTTGTGTTGCTAGCAAACTCACTGTCTTCAAAAGGCAGCTTGTCTCTACACTTCCATGCAGGATTTGGCACACTTATGGCACTGTCGCTATGAACATTTGAGTTACAAAGGATTGAGGACACTCTAATTCAAGAAGATGGTGCATGGGATACCTCAGTTCAAGAATCCATCAATAGTGTGTGCTAATTGTATGATTAGGAAGCAACACAGGGATTCAATCCCAAAGAAGAACAATTGGAGGGCCATAGATAAGCTCCAACTAGTTCATGCAGACCTCTGCGGACCAATCTCTCCCATCTCCAATAGTAAGAAGAGGTACATTATATGTTTTATTGATGACTTTACTAGAAAGGCATGGACTTATTTTTTTGTAGAAAAATCTAAAGCATTAAGCATGTTCAAACGTTTTAAGAGTTATGTTGAGAAAGAAGTAGGAGGGTATGTAAAATGTTTGAGAACAGACCAAGGAAAAGAGTTCACATCATTTGAATTCAATGAGTTTTGCATAGAGCATGGCTTCAAGAGGCAATTGACTGCAGCATATACTCCACAACAGAACGGAGTAGATAAAAGGAAAAATCGAACAGTGATGAACATGGTTCAATGCATGCTGTCTAGAAAAAACATTCCTAAGACTTTCTGGCTAGAGGCAGTAAACTGGACAACATATGTTCGAAAATCGGAGTCCTACATTGTTGTAAAGAATCAAACACCTGAGGAAGCTTGAAGTGGAAGCAAACCCTCAGTTGAGCATTTTAGGATTTTCGGATGCGTGGCACATGTGCATATTCTTGATGTGAGAAGGACAAAGCTAGATGCAAAGAGCTTCACCTGTGTGTTATTGGGAGTAAGTAAAGAGTCTAAGGCATATAAACTCTATGATCTAGTTGCAAAGAAGGTCGAATCGTAATTAGCAGGGATGTAGTGTTTGAGGAAGACAAGTCTTGGAATTGGAATGTGATTATGAAGAAATAATGAGGCAGTGAACGCAGAGAATGATGGAGCAGTGAGTGGGGTAGAAGAAGAAGTCACTGAAGAACCAGTTGATAGTCCTCAAATTGGTGAGAATGGAAGAGAATCATCCAGTTCTGATGAAAGAAGAGCTAGAAGGCCCCCAGGGTGGATGAGAGATTATGTAAGTGGGGAAGGGCTTTCGGAGGAAGAAAATGTTAATTTGGCTCTATTTGCTTTAGCAAATCCAGTGCATTTTGAGGAGGCAGTGAAGCATGACCACTGGAGGATAGCTATGGACATGGAGATGAAGGCCATAGAGAGAAACGACACTTGGGAACTCACTGATCTGCCTAAAGGATCAAAGAAGATTGGAGTGAAGTTATAAGACCAAACTTAAGGAGAATGGAGAACTGGAGAAGTGGACAAGTTCAAGGCTCGTTTGGCGGCCAAGGAGTATGTGCAACAACAAGGGATAGACTACACATAAGTGTTTGCACCGGTTGCGAGAATGGATATAGTGAGAATGATTGTGGCTCTACCAACTCAGAAAAGATGGACTCTCTATCAACTTGATGTCAAATCCGCCTTCCTGCATGGGGAACTTAATCAAGAAGTGTACGTGGAGCAGCCTAAGGGTTATGAGCTGAAGAACAATCCTCAGAAAGTATACAAGTTGAAGAAAGCCCTCTATGGGCTAAAACAAGCCCCGCAAGCTTGGTTCAGTCGTATTGAAGCACATGTCATAAGTGAAGGGTTCGAAAAATGTTATACTGAACATACTTTGTTCACTAAAACAAAAAAAAAGAGGTAAGATTCTCATTGTCAGTTTATATGTAAATGATTTAATATTTATTGGCAATGATGAATTGATGTTTGCTGAGTTTAAGAATTCCATGTTGAGGGAGTTTGATATGACCGATTTGGGAAGAATGAGGTCTTTTCTTGGCATAAAAGCATTGCAAAGGTTGGATGGGATTTATATTTGTCAGAGAAAGTATGTTTTGGAGGTATTGAAGAGGTTTAGGATGGAGAATAACAACTCGGTTCATAATCCCATTGTTCCAGGTTGTAAACTTTTTAAAGATGAGAATGGGGTTGGTGTTGATGAGACTTTGTTTAAACAAATGGTGGGATGCCTCATGTACTTAACAGCGACGAGGTCGGACTTGATGTTTGCAGTAAGCTTGATTAGCAAATACATGGCTAAATCAACTGAGTTGCACTTGCTGGCAGCCAAGAGGATACTGAGGTACTTGAAAGAAACCACAGGACTTGGAGTTTTTTACAAGAAAGGAGGGTGTGAAGGTCTGGTTGGTTATTCAGATGATGACTATGCAGGAGATCTAGAAGACAGGAAAAGCACATCAGGCTATGTCTTCATGTTAGGATCTGGAGCTGTTGCCTGGTCCTCAAGAAAACAACCTATAGTCACACTTTCAACCACTGAAGTAGAGTTCGTGGTTGCAACTTCTTGTGCTAGCCAAGCTATTTGGATGAAGATGATACTTGAGAAACTGAGTCTGGAGGAAAGTAAGTGTACTACAATCCTTTGTGATAATAGTTCCACAATTAAATTATCAAAAAACCTTGTTTTACATGGTCAAAGCAAGCACAATGATGTGCGCTTCCATTTTCTTCGTGATCTCACACGAGAAGGAGCAGTTGAGTTGGTTTATTGTGGAACACAAGATCAATTGGCAGATATGATGGCAAAGCCCCGCACATTGGATGCGTTTCAGAGGTCTCAGAGTCAGTTGGGAGTTTGTCAAGTTCTTGAATTAAACTAATTGCAATTGGGAACTAGTTTAAGGGAAGGAATGAAGAGAAAGTTTAGGTTTCTGTTAGGAATTCAGATTAGTAGCAGCATTTAGTTTGAATAAGCCCTAGTCTTTAGGGTATTTGTTTGGTGTTTCTTGACTTCTTCTAGTTGCACTTATCACGTTGATTAGTTGTAAGCGTGAATTGTTGTGTACTCTATTTTTGTGTTTCAATTCTTAACATCTCTCTCTCTCTCTCTCTCTCTCTCTCTCTCTCAATCCAAAGCCGACATTCTTAAACGTTGTTGTATTGATACTTCAAAAGAAATACACTAAAGAGATCATAACTAATTGATAATTTATTTTCTTTTCAAATATGTAAAAATTTTATATAATTGGATATCAACGTTACACCAAACAGTTATTTTGATATAATCAGATATCAACTTTACACCAATCAATTACGCTTGCACTATGATACACCATAGAGTTACACATGCATTCTGATAGACCAAACAGGGACACAAAATGATAACACCATAGCCAATGCATTATTTAGTTGTTTATATAAACCAAAGAATTACACTATTTAGTATCACCACATTATTACACTAATAAAATACAACAAAATGGGTGAATCAAAAAAAAAAAAAAAACCAAAGATGAAAAGTTAATGTAACTGTTTAGTGTAACATTGATGTCCAATATATGTCAAAGTAATTGTTGATGTAACGTTGATATACGATTATATCAAATCTTTACATATTTGAAAAGAAAATAAATTATCAATCAGTTATGATCTCTTCGGTGTGTCTATTTTAAAGTATCAATAGAACGATGTTTAAGAATGCCGACTTCGGATTGAGAAAGAGAAAGAGAGAGTAATTGTGCCTTGAATACGCAGTGGAGAGATAAAATGGGAGAGAGAGAGAGTAAGAGTGGGAGAGAGATAGAGAAATAGAGAGAAAAAAAGAAAGTGAATGAGAGAATAAAAATAAATGTTTAAAATTCAGATGAATGATAAAATCTAATCAAATATTTACATATTTGATTACAAAAAAAAACTCTCAATCAATTATGCATTATTTAAAGAAGAGTAAACAAGTAATATAAATAAAAAGTTATTTGAATTTTGTACATGATAAAAAGATATTTTAATAAAAGTGAACTTAATAGAGTAAAAATTTTATCAATACACTTGCTCTTAAATAAGTCTAAAAAAATATACCTACACACAAAAAACCCTTTATCTAATCCATCAATTTTTAATACGGCAACCAAACGAACCCAATATTATTTATTATATATGTGAATTGAAGAAGAGTTGAATTTTTTAATTCATATCTTTTAGTTCTCTGTCATTGAGTTCACTATCGTAGAGTTCACTGTTAGTGGAGGGGGTGTTGGGTGATGGTGGTGGATTTCTATGGAAGAAGAGCTAGAATTATCCATGAGAAAGGGGGTTTGGCAAAGTGCAAGACACAAGAGTAATATTATCATTTTAAAACAAAGAGAAAAATTAGTTTGGACTTCTCGCCGTAAAAGTTTAACTGAACTAGACTTCACGCCTTAAAAAGTATATAGCTAAACTTATTGACAAATTAAGTTCAGACTTTGTAGTTTTCAACAATTTTCACTTTTAAAAATTCTTTTTGATATTAAATACGAGTATACATATTTTAATGCTTTAAGGCTAATTTTAATATTTGTTTACGTCACTCAGTCCAATTCTAAGAAAACTAAATTTAGAAATTCTTTTTTATTTACATTTTTACGTTACACTTCAATTGCCTTTTAAAACTCAAAAGAACACTTGTTGAACTTTTTGACCAATTTTTAAAAAAAATTTGACCGGCCACCAAAAACCCTTTTTAAAAATCTAGTTATGCGAAGACGTTTTTGTTCAAAAATATAATGAATGTCTAATTTTAAAGAAGTGTGAAGCTAATTCAAACAAATACTTAACATTTGAATTGCTTTAATGGTTTTACATCACACTTAAAGTAGGACGCATTGGCTTAACAACGGATCTAAATCTCTTTCAATATATCTTTTAAGAATTTTTTAATAATAGATCATCCACTATATATCTAGCGGTAAGCATAGGTACGACTCTTGGCTCTTGTGTGAATTCCTATTTGACCATTGCACTTGTATGGTCAGTGCGTGTGACACTTATCTTCTCAAGAAGTGAGATAATATGTGGTGAGGTAAATTCTCTAGAGGTTAGCTTTTTCAGATATTTGGTCAAAAAAAAAATTCATATATAACGTATCAAAGTAAGATTTGAATCGAATTGGGATCAAAATTCGATCTATAAAAATATGCACACGACTATAGATATATCAGTAGTATGTCTCGACAAACCCTTTTAATTCGGGCTTTTTGCACTTTTCATCTAGAAAGATTTTAAAAATTTTTACTTTATACTCTCAAAAATTAATTTGTTTACATTATACTCATAATGTATCAAAAGTGTTGTAACGTGACCCTTCTAGTGACTTTCTGTTTGTTTTTTCGTCATTGTCGATGAGAACAATTTGTGAACTAAAATTTATTTTAACACAGGCCAATTACCTCTGCAATTTGCTCACACACTTGGTAGTTGATGAATGGTGTAGCACAACTCTTACCATATCAATTTGAACCAGAACTTTGCTGCTACATTTATGTTACGATGTGATCAATTGAAAATCTGCAATCTTTCGGGCAACGTAGTATAGAGAATTGGGAAGCTAGAACGTCCATTGTATGCTTGGAAGTCCGACGATATCCCTCCACTTGTCTCCGACTGCCCCAAATTCGGTAACCACTGCCGATCAGTTTCCTCCTCACCCCAGCTTTGTATTGTTGGACTTGCTTTAGTTCATCACTTGGACCCCTATTTATACCAAAAAAAATAAATAAATAAGAGAAGTGGCAATATGGCAGGTAAAGTAACCATTTTTAAAATGAATCAAAGTTGATCAGATTTTTAAGTTGTTTATGCTGATGAGACCAACCTTAACAATGTGTGACTTCACTTGAATAGATTCCAATGTATTTGAGCATATTCAAACTCGACCCCCAATTATAAATCTCTCACACACACACACAAATACATTACAAACCTTAATATGGGACTAGTCCACCCATGGTAGCCAACATTAACAATGTTGTCAATAGTGGTAGATCTGAGATGTTCCCTTCTAGAAGAAACCAAAATGATTTGAACTCCAAGATCCTTGAGCACATTGAAGAGCTTTAGAGAGTGCTCAAGAGCTGGTCCCTTGCCCTTGCTCATCCATTCTTCCAAAGAGGTCCAATTCAACTTCTCTCCCCTGTAAAAACCTCAAGACATCACATTAGAAGCAACAAGTACATAATTGAATGCACACCACTAATACCATCCTCAGCAACCATGATTTTCTACAATATATGCTCATTACTATCATTTATATATTTTAGCACGAATATGACAAGAACCCAACAGGATATGGACTCGAAAAATGACAATTTAACATGAACTGTTTAATTAATGTTGTGAAAAATATAATATCAGTTGAAATGTAGATTTGTTAGAGACTCATGTCTAATGAATGTGGCTTAGATAGAAAGAAACACTAGTTGTGTTGTTTCTCATTTACAGTTTACATGAATTTGACTCGTGCACGACATGAATCTGAAATGATATGACGCGAACATGATACGTACTCCTTGATTGATATCTCCCATAAATAACACTCTTCTAAGCATTCAGCTGAGTGCATTTTCCAACAATCTCCGTGGATAAACATGAATATATGTTAGTTTGGCAAAGTAGTAGAATAGAGAAAATTACCCAAAATCATGTTTCTTTTGGTAAGGCACAATTGAAAGGAGAGTATCATCAACATCAAAAGCCCACGCATCAAACCCATCTTTCTTCAAGCCACAACTAGTGCTGAGATAAACAATGCACTCATCAATGGCCCTCTCAGAGTCCACCTTGTACTAAGTCCCTGTCATGTACTTCCCAATGTAATCAACACATTCTTGTGGCACAACTTCAAATTCTCTAATGTTGTGTAGCTCCATATTCATCCTCCAACCCTCACAATAGTTCTTCAAGGTGATTTTGAGCCCATTGTTGTTCACTTTTTGATTCAAAAATGTTCCAATCTGAAGTTGTTAAGCCAAGGAAGAGAGGCAAAATGGCTAAGAAAGTTGCAAGTTTTTTCTTGGGGGGTTGAAGTTATTTAAGTAGCTATTTGTATGTGGGAATTGAATAGGAAATTCAAAGTGGGTAACATGGATGTGGGTGGGGGGGTAGTTGTCACCAAGTGATTGTTTGTACCCCAATGTCACATGGAAGTCTTGGTGGCAAATGAGTTTAACTGAAAGGAAATAATTTATAAATTGATAGAAATATGTTGTTTGGATCTTCTCAAATTAGGCCGAATTTTAGGGTGTGAAATTCAATCTACCATAATCATTCGATTCATGATTTCTCATGTGAATTCACATCAACCAATCTATTTTATGATTAATCAATCCCTCGTGGGTGCAAGAGAAAGTGAAGCGTATGAGTTATTAGAAAAGTAGTGGGCACAATAACCATGAGTCGATCTCAAGGTGACGATTGTTATATTTACCTTTTGACACAAAAAAACGATGTTTTATGTTGATAACAAGGGGTGGAGTTACCCTTTCACTTGGTTTGTTGCTTAAGCGCATAAGAGCAGCAAAATCTCGTCTCGTAATTGACATTAATAAAGCATTTATAAGCTCTAAGATCTCATTTAGTATTTGTTAAATAATCTAATAAAAGAGAAATACAAGAGATAAGAAAAGAGCAGGTTAGAGTTTTATTGATACTGCATAATTCAATTGAATACAAAGAAGTGATTTAACCTAAATTCAAAGAGATTATTTATAGGTTAAACAAAGGGAAAGCAAATGACTATTCTACGCTTAATAAATAAAATAATCCTATATTTCTTAACATCTCCCCTCAAACTCACAATGCGGCAGCTACAAGCATCGAGAGTTTACCAACTAGAAAACAAAAACGAGAAATAGAATGCGACTTGGTAAATAAATCTGCAATCTGCAAAGAAGAAGAAACAAATGGCAAAGTAATGGTGTCATGCTTGAGATAATGACGTGTAAGGTGACAATCAATCTTAATGTGCTTAGTTCGTTCATGAAAAATTGAGTTGTGAGCAATCTGAATAAAACTCTGGTTGTCACAATACATAGGAGTGGGATGAGAAAGAGAAACTCTCATGTCTGCAAGTAACCAACGTAACCAAACAATCTCTTTGGTAGTAGATACCATAGCACAATATTCTACTTCGATTGAAGATTGAGAAACAATAGATTGTTTCTTGCTCTTCCAAAAAATAAGAAAATCACCCAAAAAGATACAGAAACCAGTAACAGACTTGCGATCAATGGGATCACTGCCATGATCAGCATCAGAGTATACACACAGCTCCAAGGAAGAGGTGGATGGAAGTAAAAGACTCTGAAAGACTGTACCCCGAAGATACTGTAAAATNGAAGAAGAATATGGAAAAAAGTAGAATACTTAGAAAAAGACAAAGAACAAAAATACTAACAACAAACCCAAAAAAATAAAAAGAAAAAAAGAAAAACTGAGAAGAAAACTATTACGAAGAAAAANTGTAAAATACGAAGAACACCTGTCCAATGAACTGTAGTAGGAGAAGCAACAAACTGACTAACAACACGAACATCATATGCAATATCTAGACGAGTAATATTGAGATATACCAAACTCCCAATAAGAGTACGATATAAAGTAGGATCTGACAAAGGTAAATCATCAGAAGAAGAATACTTTGCGTTAACCTCAATGAGAGTATCTACAGTCTTATTATTAGTAAGTCTAGCTCGCTCAAGAATATCTGCAACATATTTCGACTGAGAAAGAAGATAACCTCTGGGTGAGCAGGCTACCTCAATACNGATAACGACAAAGAAGAAGAATGCTGAAAATAAGAAAACGAGAAAAAACCTAAGCAAAAGAATACTTATATAAAGGAGAATAATGCTGACAAGAAGAAAGATACTAAGAAGCAAAAGAAGAAGAAAAAAATTTTATTGAGAAGGAGATGATGCAAAAGAATATCGGGAAAAAAAAAAGATGAAGAAGAATACGGAGAGCAAGAAAAGAAAAAAAATACTAAGAAGAATAGTGAGAAGGAAAAGAAAAAGAAGAATACTAAAGGAAAATATCCGAGAAAAACAAGAAAAAAGAAGACGAAGAAAAAAATTGTTAGAAGACTTGGGGGANAAAAATACCATCAATATCATCACTAGTAATAATCATGTCATCAACATATAAAGATAGAATGATATGACATGCATCAGTGCATTTAACAAAAAAAGCATAATCATGACTACTAGAAGCAAATCCAAGGGAAGAGATCACAACAGAAAATTTTTCAAACCAAGCATGAGGTGCTTGTTTGAGACCATATAACGCTTTCTTGAGCTTGCAAACATACCCAGAATTATGTGAAATACCAGGAGGGGGCGTCATATAAACTTCTTCTTGAAGATCTCCATTCAAGAAGACATTTTTAACATCAAGTTGAGAGATATGCCCCTAACAAACCGAAGCAACTACAATAAGAGTTCGAATAGTAGTTATTTTTGCAACAAGAGCAAATGTCTCCTCATAATCCATATCATACTGTTGAAAGTACCCTTTTTCAACCAACCTAGATTTGTATCACTCAACAGATCCATCAGAATTAGTCTTGATCTTATACACCCAACGACAACCAACAATACTCTTACCAGGAGGTAGAGAAATCAAATCTCAAGTACTTGTCTTATGCAAATCAGAAAGTTCCTCATTCATAGTTTGATGCCAAAGAGGTCAAGTATTGCTTCTTTATAGGAAGAGGGCTCAGAGAGACAATGAATAGAAGCTAAAAAGAAAATAAAAGATGAAGAATAACAAGAATAAGCAAAATCTGGTAGCTTTATGGACTTACGAATGCATATGGATTGACGTAGAGGTGGATCTACAATCTCAGATGGAGCTTAAGGGACCAGAGGAGAAGAGGTAGCTTCAGGTGTGCTAGAGAGTAAAGTGTCAGTGTCTGCAGAATGATCAATACGAATGGGTCGAGTATAATGTACAGGTAACAGGGTAAGAACATGAGAAGGGGTATTTGAAGTACTAGAAACTTGAGATGACAAATTATCAGAATCCTCAGAAAAAGGATCTATATGAATAAGATCAGATCTAGTCAAGCTATGAGTAGTGGATGAAATAGAAAAGAAATGTATATGCTCGAGAAAAATAACATGATGAGACACATAAAATTTTTGAGTTATTGGATCAAAACAACAATACCCTTTTTTACCTTCACCATAACCAAGAAAGACACAAATAACAGATCGAGAGGACAGCTTGTTGCGTTCAACATGAGGACGAAGAACGAAACAAGTACAACCAAAAACTCTAAAGGAAGAATAATCAAGGGCATACACATACAACTTTTCAAAAGGAGAAACACCTGAAATATGAGAAGATGAAATTGTATTAATCAAATCTACAGCAATAAGAACAGCTTCACCCCAAAACACACTAGGAACAGAAGCAGACAATAAGGGAGAACGAGCAGTTTTAACAATGTGCTTATGTTTTCTTTCAGCAACATCATTTTGCTTAGAAGTATCTGTACACGAAGTTTGATAAATAGTTTCATCTAAGGCAAGCAACTCATCAAATTTATTAGAAGTGTATTCCCCACCCAAATCACACCTAAAACATTTGATAACTTCAGAATGTTGAGTTTTGACAAGAGCTCGAAAGGCTGTATATATCTCAAAGAATTCAGAACGATATTTCAAAAGAAACATAATATCGAGCCCCTCATTTTGTGGCAACAAGAGAAGGTCCACATACATTACAATGATTCAAATCAAATGGAGAAGAAAAAACATAAATACTTCGATTAAAAGGTAAAGCTGAAAATTTTGCCAATTTACATCCACTATAATCAGAAATATCACAAGTTTACAAATTTCCTAAAGCCCCTGTGGATACCAAAAATCTCAAACGAGAAGACGAAACATGACCTACACAAGAATGTCATAAATAAAAACTAGAAGAAAAAGGACTCAAACGAAAAGAAGATAAATTAACACTAGTAGCAGCAGTAACTGACACTTTTAACTCATCCAAAATATATAGTCCCCCCTTCCTACGGTCTATCCCAATCAACTTCTGAGATTGCAGGTCATGCATATAACAAGAAGAAAAGGAAAAGGTGACCAAATTACTAGAATCACATAATTGACCAACAGAAGCAAGATTTAATGTGAGTTTCAAAGTATGATAAACATTAGGGAGAGACAAGTGAGGTGTGACAACAGAATCAATACCTGCTAAAGACATAGGAGTGTCATCAGCAGTTATAACAGGAAAAGAAGATGAAGCAGATACAGAAGCAAAAGATGAAGAATCTGGAGACATATGATGTGAAGCACCAAAATCTAAGACTCATGCAGAATGTGACATACCTGAAGAACTATGAGGCAACTGACCTACGGAAGAAGAAGCAGACATAGCTTGTGGCTGTAAGGAGAGAAACTTCTAAAATTGCTCAGCCAAAGTACTAGAATCGGTGAAAGGACCTGATGAAACTACTGCTGCAGTGTTGGACTGTGGTGGTTTGTAACCCTGAGGTGGTCTATGAGCAGTATATTGTAACTAGTTGCCAGGCTTCCAAGCTTGAGATTTCTGCTGCGATTGATTCTGCTATCTTAACTTAGGTCATTGAGTCTTCTAATGACCTTTCTGCTTACAGAAACTACACTCGTCAAAGGCAGTCCTTGTGTAAGACTTATTCTGATTATTAAAGAATGGTTTAGAAGGTATTGCTAGCATAGAAGGATTAGAAGTAGAAAGAATTCCCTTTTCAGAATAAGACTGCAGGCGTATTTCTTCAGTCAATAACTCACTGACAACTGAGTCACCAGAAAGAAGTGGAGAACGATGCAAAATTGAACCTCTAAGTCCTTCAAAATCACTACGAAGTGCCGTTAAAAATTGTACCAACCGTTGCTGCTCTCTACGAGCAATATAAGCTCCACATGCCTTTAATTCGGCCAATTCTGTAAGAACCAATTGATCCCAAAGATTTGTCATAGCAGAATAAAACTCCTGAATACTCATATTATTCTGCTGAAGAGCTCGTATGTCATTCTTCAATTGATACTGCTTTGCAAAATTTGATTGAGTGAATAACATTTGCAAATGATCTCAAACCTCTTTTGTTGTCTCATACTTTGTCAACTGTGTACCTATAGAATGTTCAACAAAATTGTTAATCCAAGTAAAAATTTTTGTATTGTCTGCTTTCCAGATATCTATCAAAGCAGCATAATCCGCATCAGTATTCTTAAGTTTCACAGAAATTTCACTAACATATCCCCACATCTTTTTACCCTTAAGAAAATTTCTCATTACATAACTCCAATACGAATAATTCTTTCCATCCAACCTCACACTCACAGACTGAAGCGAATCGTTTCTTTCGGTAGCCATAATCAAAAAACAAAGAAAAACAAATTGCAAAAACGGAATGAATACCCTTTCGAAACAAGTTGGATCTGCGTAAGTTATATTTGAGATTAAGCCTTGTCCCTTAAAACTTTGCTCTGATACCATGTTAAATAATCTAATAAAAGAGAAATACAAGAGATAAGAAAAGAGAAGGCTAGGGTTTTATTGATACTGCATAATGCAATTGAATACAAAGAAATAATTTAACTTAAATACAAAGAGACTATATATAGGTTAAACAAAGAAAAAACAAAAGATTATTTTACTCTTAATAAACAAAATAACCCTATATTTCTTAGCTGTATTTAGTATGAAACAGATCAATGAGGCCGGCCGAATCGTGGTTATAGATACTCATCGAGTGGCTCTATGTGAACACTAAGATAGGATATGTCAGATTGAATAAACAAAGACAACTCAGTACATGAGGCTCGCTCTCTTGCACATACATCGTCTTTTGAAGTGGGCCGACTTGAAAAATGTGAAGTTTGATCCAACACAGATGTGCGATTCAAATTTAGCATGTTGACCCAAATGAACCCCTTAAGTAAAGGTGTTGCCTCGCAAACTCTGAGGTTTCATTGAGTTCTTGGTTGAGGCAGGTCGACATAGCTAACTAAATCTTGGTCACTCAATTCTCATTGTTATGATAGGCAAGTGGGTGCCGAGGTATGACACTAATGTTTGATGGAATCCATAAATTAAATTTATTCCATGTTGCCCACTCAAACAATCCATAACTCCCTGTGCTCATAATTGGCACAAACCACACTTGTCTCCACGTACCTAGCATCACTAGTTGGCAATTTAATGCATATTAATCTCGGGTTTGACTATGGTATAGAATAAAATTCGATATTATATCACTTATTTTTTTTGTTGAGTATTTATATCATCTTTTGGGGGAAACATACTAACTTTTAGGGTGCACTCAATTTTTAGACTCTCTTTATCATATTTTGAGTTCACTTGCTACTTTTTAGGATAAAACTTAATACTATTTACTCAAGATTCTCTCAATTTACACATAATTTCCACTTGTCACAAATTTATAAGTATTTATAACGCTCATATCAAATTTTTTATACCTGATCGTATTGAAATTTGAAGTCGCGGTGGAATCAGATATTCAAAAAATTTTAGTTACTCAATTAGGTTAGATTTTAAGAAGGATTGTACTACTTGAACTTAAAATAAGGACTTAATTAATTACGCAACCATTGAATAGGTAATGAGACTCGATAAATACCGTGATCCACAATTAAAACAATATTAGGGGTTTGTGACTGGGAACCCACAAATTGATCTGTCCAGCACATTTTTGGTGCATAACGATGCACAGAAATGTTTTTTAAGCTGTGTGATAATGTTTCATTCATCAATTTTGGTACATGAGTTTGAATTTTGGTTGTTAATACCGCTTATCCTAGTGAGTTTTACGAATCCATTGGACCAGAAGCTTCTCAAACTCAAGCAAATACTTGTTTAGTCAGAGACCGCTTATCCTAGTGAGTTTTACGAATCCATTGGGCCAGAAACTTCTCAAACTCAACCAAATACTTGTTTAGTCAGAGACCGTGTTGGGACTAAGGTGAAACCCACTCTAAGACCTACCAGTTTAGGTAAATATTTAATACATTCCCGAAGGAAAAGTCATTTTTGGAGGAGATATCAGCCATATATGTAGACCCCTTGGGATTTATTATTAATTACACCCTCGTTCGAAAGATAACAGAGATCTCTGAAATTTCTCACCTGATAACTCTATTTGTTTCCTTGTCTCTACCTAAAGTTCGATGAACAATATCCGATGGTAGACGTTGTCACACTGTCCCGGCAACTGGCAACGCCACACTTCCCGGTTATCCAAATGGAAAACCCGGAGGCCGGAGTTGATGGACTCTAAAGCTTAAGCCAATCCAAGTTTTCCATCTGGTATATCAGTCACATTCCACCACAAAGTTCACCGTGAAGCCAACGGTAAATTAAGAGTAGATATTGGCTCATGAACGAGCTAAGTCTAAGACATTGCGACAAAAAAATTTCCAGGTACCATCATAAGTAAACCTCGTGGTGAATACCCAAGTTCAGCGGTTTCAGCCTCACCTCCCCTAGCACTAGAAAATGTGATATAAATTCTAATTACCAAACAGAAGGGTAGGGGGAAGAGAGGGAGAGGGGGGAGGGGGGAGGGGCGGGGAGTAATAACCACATACAAAATACCCCCGACACTTCAATCTTGCAAACCAAGAATACCAAATAAACCAATTAAGTTGGAAGCAAATTATTTCATTAACAGCCTGAAACATCTGATAAATGATGGCAATAAGTTTACAAATTTTTTTATCCTTGTCTGCAGTCAAAGATTTCAACAAAGTAAATCAAATTAATAGACGGAATACAACCAACCTCAATACCTATCAAAATTTGGAATATCAAAGTTCAATAAAAGGGTCAAGACCTGTCTTCACTCCTAAACAATGGCATTGGCTGCACTAGCAATCCTTGGCCACAGGTCAGCGCACTCCTTCCCAATTGGACCAGTAATAGCAGACCCTAAAATGACAATGACATAACTAGTAAGATAAAACACAGCATCTGGGCATTCGAGCAGAGGGAACAAAAAGGAACTGGATAAATCATAAATTCAAGATTAGGCTTTAGAATTTATTTTAGTATAATTTTGTAATATACAAACAATTTGTCTATTACTCTTCTGTTCCTTTTTAGTAAAGTGTTTTTAGCGTTTCCTTTTAAATAGGACTTACATGTAACGTATTAAAAAGTTGAATACTGAATGAAATGTTGAACTGTATTTGAAGTGTTCTAATCTATTTTTTCTGCTGGCTATAATTAATTGATTTTATTGCTTTCTTTCCTTCTTTTGGAGCAATTTTTTCTTCCCCTTGCACTACCATCAGGAAGTCTAACAGGCCTCAGCAGATTCTATATCTTACAATCAAAATTCAGGCTTGTCCTGGACATTTGTAAGGGCCGTACTCAAATGAATCAACAACGCAAACAAAAGACATATGGTTCTTTTCCTGCTTAAAAGTTTTCCATACCTTTCATTTCCCCCTTTGGATTCACAATGACACCAGCATTATCTGCAAAAATAAACAACAGCCAAATTAAGAACACAGTAAAACATCTCGCATTAAAAGGCCAAAAGAAGATACTTCAATTTTTTCCTATAAAACCTCAATTGGCAATCAATAAGAACAAGTTGAAAAGATTTAAATCACAATATGCTCAAACCATAGGTTTCTCTATTGAAAAATTATGACTACTGTTGCCTAGTTTCAGTGTAATAACATTAGATAAAAATCACTGACATAATCCTTATCTGATGTTATACTTCACTGAAACAATATAAGTCTGATCATGCATTTAGCTTAACAAGGGGAGCTCAAAATAATCAAGATGTTTATTTAACTCTATGAAGTGAAACATACTTTCTTTGCTTAGGAAGCATAGAGAAATAATATCCTCCGAAGAATATCATACTTCGGTGAGAAATTCAAAGTATGGTTTGATGTATCACCCAAATGGAGCAGATGTGAGCTTAACAAGCATTATTACATCTGTAACGAGGGGCACCAGTTGATTTCCCAGACATGTAGCCGTATCAACCAAAGAATATGGAAGTAGACACCTGACTTATGTCTGGTAATAAATCATGAATTTGAACATCTAGGTCTAAAATCAAGAACTCAATGCAACATATACCTCCACAAGCCAAACGTAAATGAATCTAACTTATCAAATCACCAAGTTTACATGGAGATGGTAGCATAATCCAACACCTCAGTCAGTATATTAATGGAGAGAGTTTTTCTTTTTTGAAGAAAAAGGGCACATTACCTCCTCTATTCCAAAAATACACATGCAATAACCACATCATATCCTCAAGAAAATTAGACATAAGGGAAAGGTATATTTTTTAGGCCCAAGTGGAGCAGATGTTAGATGGATGCCTGGACGACAACACGACATCTGTATCAATAGACACTAGCAATCTTCCAGACTAGTAACTGTATCAACCATCGAATATAGCGAGTCAAAATCTGATTTATTTCTAGTGATACGAACATGCTACCACTATCACGATAAATTACAAGATCCTGAGTATGGGGTCATTTTGTAAAATGCTATATCATTGCTTCGTTTTTGAAGTTTTTTGACATGAGAAAATAGGACAAACATGGTATCATAATCTTAGAAGCAGTAGAAAACATTTACTTTGGCCGAGTGGAGAAGAATTGAGTTTGAGATTTAAGATAGGCTCATAAGCATGAGATCCTATGACTTCACTAGCAAAATCAAGTAGGTAGAAGAATTATAATGTACTGAATTCCGGAATTCCATGGTCAATAAAACAAGAATAAATGATTTACGGCCAGGAACTAATACCATAACAAAATTTGAAATTCCTCACTTAGATAGTGTGTACTGACATCAACCACTTGTTACAAAATACGACTCAATGAATGGAAGTGTGCTTATTTTAGGGAACCCTGAAGACGACTCAAGGTTCCACTGATTTGACCAACCGTAGACAACAAAGACCAACCCTTGGAAATTTAAAAAAAAAAAAAGGAAAGAAGGCAAACACAAAAGTATGTCAACCTTGACAGAGATGACAACCTAAGTTATCATCTAACATATAGGGGAAGATTGGCTCTCTGAATTTAGCTGGGTGTGGGAAGTGCAGAGAAACCCAATATAACATTATTCTCAACACCACATTGCCAGCAAATTCAACCAAGACCAAAAAGACAGCCCACTCACTTGTTATAACATAAGGCTCAATGAATGTAAGTTTGCTTATTCTAGGGAACCCTGAAGACGACTCAGGGTTCCACTGATTTGACCAGCCGTAGACAACAAAGACTAACCCTAGGAAATAAAATAAAAGAAAAAGGAAAGAAGGCAAACACAAAAGTATGCCAACCTTGACAGAGATGACAACCTAAGTTATCATCTGACATATAGGGGAAGATTGGCTCTCTGAATTTAGCTGGGTATGGGAAGTGCAGAGAAACCCAATATAAAATTATTCTCAACACCACATTGCCAGCAAATTCAACCAAGACCAAAAAGACAGCCCACTCACTTGTTATAAAATAAGACTCAATGAATGTAAGTGTGCTTATTCTAGGAAACCCTGAATACGACTCAGGGTTCCACTGATTTGAACGTAGACAACAAAGACTAACCCTTGGAAATAAAAAAAAGGGAAATAACAAAGGAAAGAAAGCAAACACAAAAGTATGCCAACCTTGACAGAGATGACAACCAAAGTTATCATCTGACATATAGGGGAAGATTGGCTCTCTGAATTTAGCTGGGTATGGGAAGTGCAAAGAAACCCAATATAAAATTATTCTCAACACCACATTGCCAGCAAATTCAACCAAGACCAAAAAGACAGCCCACTCACTTGTTATAAAATAAGACTCAATGAATGTAAGTGTGCTTATTCTAGGAAACCCTGAATACGACTCAGGGTTCCACTGATTTGAACGTAGACAACAAAGACTAACCCTTGGAAATAAAAAAAAGGGAAATAACAAAGGAAAGAAAGCAAACACAAAAGTATGCCAACCTTGACAGAGATGACAACCAAAGTTATCATCTGACATATAGGGGAAGATTGGCTCTCTGAATTTAGCTGGGTATGGGAAGTGCAAAGAAAGCCAATATAACATTATTCTCAACACCACATAGCCAGCAAATTAAACCAAGACCAAAAAGACAGCTCACTTAAAGCCTCTCTGAAGTACAGAGATAATGGCAAAGACATAGGGGGAAGAGGGAATTGTAGGGAGAGGGTAAAAGGGAAGAAAGGCAAGCAACATGAATTGAATGTTATGCAGCACAGATACGGATACAACAATCCAGTAAAACCTAAAAAATAGGATTCGGATGCAGTTAGGATACGTCCAAGCCATATTGGATACATATCCGGCCATATCAGATGCGTATCCGTATCCGGGAAATATCCGATACCAATACTTTGACCCGTTTGAAGTATTCGCGCTTCGTAGATTGGATGTATCAAACCGTGACAAAGCGAAATTCAAGCAAAAGAGAACCCACTCGATCTTATGATCGACAATATTTTTATTTTGCTGGTCTCAGGAAGCATCAGATCATCATGCATACACAACCCTTTGAGTGAGAAATGCACACATCACATCGCTACTAAACCAGCCCATCTTAGCCCAATAAGCATTACAGCAATGGTTACCAGTTGCAAAATTGTGAGTTCCAATCTGATGGCAACTATTGGATCCAAATACGCCAAAACAAAAGTTAGGGTTGTGCACCTTCAACCTCTCCAGATCAGAGGAGGTATCAACCTTCTAGAGGAGATTTTGTGCCACCCTAAAATCTCAATACATTTTTTAAGTTTATACATATCAGATAAATGAGCAAAATCTTTATCTACCTAACACAGCCAATGTCAAGAACAAATGGATACAATCATGCAGCAAACTAGTCTACTCATCATACTGAGATAAACATTTGTAAATATAGCAAATCCAAGCATCAAAATTAAATCTAACCCACAAAAACAAAATTGCCAAGCAATCTCAAAAATTCATATTAAAAGCAAAAATAAAGATATAACAGTGACCATGAAACGAAAATGACCTTCGAAGTACATGAAGACACCATCCTTTCGGCGCCAGGGCTTGCGCTGCCGGACAATTACAGCAGGCATGACCTTCTTACGAAGATCAGGCTTGCCTTTCTTCACTGTGGCCATCACCATATCACCAACACAAGCCGAAGGTAACCGGTTCAATCGTCCCTTGATTCCCTTCACCGATATGATGTAGAGGTTCTTCGCCCCGGTGTTATCGGCACAGTTCACCGTCGCCGCCACCGGCAGACCCAGCGACATGCGAAACTTGTTGCCCGCCGATCCTCCACGTCCTACAACCAGTGCAAGGCAAGAAAAACAGATCAATTAAAAGTTTTTCAATTCATTTTCTGTTTGCTTGCTGGTAAACCAGTGGAAAACTCAAGCAAAAAAAATGAACTCACCTCGCTTCGACATTTTCGTCTGCCGAGTGGAGCTGATTAGGGTTTTGAGTGGGATATGTCATTGTTTATATAGACCGAGAAGGGGAGAGAGAGATGAATTAGGGTTTTATTTTTATGGAATTCCGAAATGGACCTTGGTGCTTCGGACCTTTTGGGATCCATGGAGTGAAAGAGTGGGTTGACCCAGGATCCACAACTTTTTGGTGAAGATGGTTGGGTCATTTACAACAAAATAGGCCCATTCGTCCTTAGATTAGGTCCATTGTTTTATGGTCCATAAACCTTCCCTAGTAGGCCCAATAATTTTAGAGACAATTTACAAAAACAACATAAATTTTAATACAGGATTAACGAATTTTAGTGATGAACGCTGGACTTGCTTAATTCATTCAATAAATAATTTGAAAAAAATTCAACTAAAAACAAGACAAACGAAGCTCAACTATGATGGATGCATGATAAAAACTTGTTAACCCATCCATCTTTTATCAAATTGATACTTTACTCTGCCTAAGTTGTACTCTAATCTCCATGCATGACGACTGAGACATGAGGGAGGCAGCATATGCATGGACGCAAACAAGGCTTAGCCATGCGAGCTCCAATTGAGGTGCATTGCAAGTTTAGAAGATCAAGCCATGTGTTGAACATGACTCGGCTTGTAAGCTAGAAAAATTAGATGTTGTAGACTAACAAAGATGGCATGTGCAGATCATGTGGGGTAGTTTTAGACAGCTCATGTGGCAGTTACAAAAGCACAACTACTCCAGCCATTCCTAAATCCTAATGCTTCTAATTGGTTCAACAACCTTGTGGGTGTGTGACAAAACCAGCCACATTATTGAAGACAAATTTGATTGGTTGCCTATAATCTTAGCATTTTAGGGATGGCAATTTGCATGGTTGAGTTGGCCAAAGTTGGTTGATACCAACACTGCTTAGGTGGTTGGGTTGTAACCACCATGTATAGATTTATGTACACATGCTAAAGTTTGCAGTAACCCAAGAGAGTTTAGACACGTTTTGTAAATAGGCCCTTAGCCAGAATCCTGTGTTTGTTGAGAAGTAAAAAGTTAGGTCGTTTTGGCCTATAATCTTGTGTGCCCATTACTTGTCTGATACTTTGTTTCTATAAGCATCTCGTATGTGTTTGGCTAAGACTGAGTGTAGGATCTCAATGTCATCACAAGACAAAAATTCGAGTGTAATTTGACCCAATAACATCTAAAAAGGCATCTATCGACGCACTAGAGTCAGGAAGGAGATAATTTTTGCAAAGCAAATGAGTGAATTTAAATGGTTGGTGAGGAAAATACACTTCCTCCATAGCATGCAATTCCCCGTGTGGAATGGATTTAGAGGCCAATAGACTTATGAAGTGGACAAGAAGTGGCTGTGGAAACTGGTGGTATACAGATGCACCCGAAATGTAGAGGCCCAAATCTTCCTTGTAAGCCACTTCTGACAAACCCGAATGGGCAGGTACTTGAGCTCACCGTCTTGCTGCCTTATCTCAATCATAGGAAATAACCTCACTCAAACAAGGCCTAGAGGAAGATGGCCTGCCCTGCCTTGCTATTGCTAATTTAGTTGTGTTTTGCCTTTGGAACCAAATATAATCTCAATCAATATGACAAAGAAAGGAACAGTTAAGAAAAGGATCAGCAAACAAGTTTTTCAAATAAGAACATAACTTTGCATATCTGACAACTGCAAAAGTATCGATCCAATAACATTTAAAGTTAACAATTAGTGATAAGAGTATCTCATTCAAACAGACTTGAAATAATCGTGAGTGAAAAAGGGATACAAACTAAGTGTAGAGTCCCCGTATATATAGCCAATGAAAGTTACAATAAGGATAAAAAGAAAAAAAAGAGAAAACTTAATAAACTCTAATAAACTAAGTTGTTATATCTCCAACACTCCCCCTCAAGCTAGACGCAAAAATGTCAACTAAGTCAAACTTGATAATAGAGTCTCGAAAAATGGATAGAGTGACAGGTTTGGTGAAAACATTCATAACCTGATCACTAGTCCCCACAAACGATGGAGTGACAATACCACTGCTAACTTTCTCCCGAAGAAAGTGAATATCGATCTCTATATGCTTCGTCCTCTCGTGTAATACAGAATCAGAAGCAAGCTAAATAACAGATCGATTATCACAATATAAAGTAGATGAAGAAGTCACTTGAAGTCCCAACTCCCCAAGAATTGATCGTAACCAGATAATCTCACATGTGCCAAGTGTCAGTGCCCGATACTCTGCCTCTGCTGACGAATGAGAGACAACTAACTGTTTCTTGTTTTTCCAAGAGATAAGATGAGTCCCTCGAAAAGCACAGAAGCTCGTAGTAGAACGATCGTCACATGCTTCCCCATAATCTGAATCGGAATAACAGGCTAGAGAACCAATCTGAGATCTTGATGTATAGAACAACCCAAGTCCAAGACAAGACTTGAGGTATCGAAGAATATGATACACTACATCAAGATGTGGTTGACACGGTCTGTGCATGAACTGACTAACTCGGCTAACAGCGAATGAAATGTCTGACCTAGTGTTGGCTAGGTAGATAAGTCTACCTACCAACCTCTGATAGACAGTCGGATCTCCCAACTTCTCACTTTCAGCAGTAAGCTTTAGGTTTGAAATCATGGGTGATGATGCCGGTTTGCACCCCAGCATCTCAGTGTCTGAGAGAAGGTCCAGAACATACTTTCTCTGAGAAAGAACAATACATCTGCTGCTACGGGCAACCTCAATCCCAAGAAACTATCACAAAAATCCAAGGTCCTTCACATCGAAGGCCTTCTCAAAGTCTACCTTAACCTGCGCAGTCCCAGAAATATCATCTCCAATAATAATAATATCATCAACATATACCAAAAGGATGACACATTGTCTGAAAGTATTTCGTTGAATGAAGCAGGTATGATCAGAATGACATCTAGTGAATCTTAAATGTACAATTACATCACTAAAGCGAGAGAACCAGGCTCGTGGTGACTGTTTCAGTCCATAAATAAACTTACGCAGTCGACAAACCTTTTCAGCATACTCCCCCTCGCCATGAAAGCCCGGTGGTACATCCATATTAAATAATCTCGCCCAGATCACCGTGAAGAAATGCATTCTTCACATCCAACTGATGAAGAGGCCAAGAGTACTCCGCAGCCAGAGAAATTATCAGTCAAATAGTAGTCAATTTTGTCACGGGGGCAAAGGTAGCACCAAAATCACGACCTGGTACCTAAGTAAAGTCCTTCGCCACAAGCCTAGCCTTGCGACGATCAATAGTACTATCTGTAAGAAACTTCAAGGTGTAAACTCAGCGACAGCTAACAGGCTTCACTCCTGAAGGTAAAGAGACAAGATCCCACGTATGATTACGCTGAAGAGCGTCCATCTCTATCTGCATGACAAGAATTCACTAGGGCTCCCGCATAGCCTCTGAAACAGAGCCAGGAACCGGCGCATCTGATAAGGTCATACTATAAGCTTGAAATATAGGAGACAAATCACCATAAGAAACATAAGTAGAGATCAGATATAAAATTCTGGCGGTTCAACCATAACGAACAACTAGACGACGATTACGCTGCGGATAACGACGTCCTAAATCATCATCCTCCACTGATAATGTCTCATCAGGTAAAACAACTGGCTCAGTACCTACAATCTCTTCAGTACTAACAATAGGTGCATCAATATGCTTAACTAACTGAGAAGTATTACCTGCATCGCCTGAGATAAATGGGGCATCAACAGGGGGATAAAAGCGAGAGCGGCGAACATAAACCTGCAAAGGAAGAGAAACTGATGACTCTGTACTGACAGGGATGAGTGGCTTTGGAGGATGAGAGATCGATGACTCTTTAGTGATAGTGACCAATGACTCTAGTTTTGGTGATAATGGAAAATCAAATAGAGTATCATCAACTGGAGGGGCAAACACAGGACTGAAAGAAAAATAAAGAATATGCTCGAGGAAGGTAACATCTAGACTGTGATACATATATCGCCTAACATGATCATAACACTGTTACTCTTTAGACTGATGACAATAGCACACAAAGACACAACAAATCGCTTTATCATCAAGTTTATGACGAGTAGGTGACCGATCCTGAACAAAACATGTGCAACCAAAAATACGAAGGGGGACTGAAAAAAGTGTCCGCTTAGGGAATAAAACCTGCAAGGGGGCCCTATGCTGAAGAACACAACTCGGTGTACGATTGCACAAAAAGGTAGAAGTCAAAACACCAAAATGTCAATAAAATTTTGGTACCCCCATATCTCTAAGCATACAACGTACCATCCTTATCAGACTTCTATTTTTATTTTCAGCAACTCCATTTTGCTTAGGAGTATATAGACAAGTGAGCTGTTGAACGATACCCTGAGAAGAAAGGTGAGACACTAAGGCATCAGACACATATTCTTTGGCATTATCCGAACGAAGAGCACGAACAATGACATCGAACTGTGTTTTAATCATCTGAAGAAATTAAGTGATGACAGGGAGTACATCAGACTTCATATGCAAAAGGTAGACCCAAGTACAACGGGTATGATCATCTATAAATGTTACATAATATTGAGCACCTGACAGAGCAGTAACAGGAGAGAGTCCCCAAATATCCGAGTGTATTAGGTCAAATAGTTTGGGTGACTGGTGCATACGAGGAATATAAGTGGTCTGAACATGTTTTGATAGGGAACATATAACACAGTCAAGTTTACCATTAACACAAGCTTTGCTCAAAGTAGGAAACAAAATACATAAATATTTAAAATTTGTATGTCCAAAACAGTCATGCCATAACTGAACAGTTTGTGATGAAAAATCATAACGACAAGTATTAGATAAAATACTAACATGGAAACTAGGAACAGATAAAGACAAAGCAGGAGATGGAGGTGGAGGTGGAGAAACTGGTGAAACCGGAGGTGGATTGCCTAAATAATACAGTCCATCTCTCTTATGTCCCCTGTTAATAATCCTCCTGGTACTCAGGTCCTGCAAATAACACGAATCAGATAAGAATACAACCGCACAATGAAAATCTCTAGCTAACTGATGTACAGATAATAGATTCATGGCTAGCTTTGGCGCATGAAACACCAAACATAATGTAAAGCCATCTGGGAGGCCAACTGTACCCCTACTAACAATAGGGGCATGTGTACCATCTGCTAACTGAACTTGAGTATGTAACTGCTCCTCAAAAGAGGTGAAATAATGGGTCTCACCTGTCATATGACCATTAGCACCCGAGTCCAGCATCCAAAGAGGAGACGGACTGGCGCAAGTATGAAAGGCACGAGGTATACCTGTAGTAATGGTAGTAGTAGTAGTCGAACCTTGAGAAGTCAAGGCTGACATAAGTATATTCAAGCGAGAAGTGATGGCATCCATATCACTCTGCCAAGGAGGAGTAGTAACAGTAGTAGCAAGAGTAATGACTGTAGGTGGTGGTGCCTTAGCAATGGTAGCAGTACGGCTACGAGGAGGCGACTTAAGCTCCGGATGAAGCTTCCAACNTAGTACGGTTGCGAGGAGGCGGCTTAAACTCCGGATGGAGCTTCCAACAAGTAGCCCTAAGATGTCCTAGTCGGCTACAATAATCACAATGACGAGAATTCTCATATCTACGCTGATGTAGGATACCTTGACGGCATTGAGTCGAGCACTGTCGACCTCTATACCCGGTGGAAGTACTAACAGATGTCTCAATGGTAGGGTTCTCAACTCCCTCGGTAGTAGTCATATCATCAACAATACAAGGGCACCCGTGAAAAAAATAACTCTAAGATAAATAGAGAGATAAAATAAGTGAGAACAATATACCTCCAGTCGAACAGTAGTGACAAATAAAGAAGGTTTAGAAAGCGCCCAAATAATCAAGTCATGGTGCCCAGAAATCCAATAAAGATAAATAAGTGATCTACTGCATCAAAAGTAGATCACCGGAGAATCTGCTCCCTCCCAAAAAAGTCCTAGAACAAAGTCACAACAAAAATTGTGACCCAACAGTGGGCTGGACAATGATCCAGCAGTAGGAGTGATTTTATTGGGTTGGATCTATTATTATTATTATATGGAGAATGGGTAAAAGGCGCTTGGCAGGCTATATATGGCCAGTCGGTTTGGTTTTAGTGGGTATATGGTATTGGGTCTTGATGTATATGGTTGTTTATGGGTTTCAGTGTATATGGTATTGTGTTTATAGGTTTTGGTGTATTTCGTATATGTTGTCGGTGCTGGTTTGAAGTTTCAGTGGCTGGGTTTCGTCTGGACTAGGCAATTTGGTTTTCGGCAGTTGATATAGGGCAGTCGGTGGAGAGAGATGGGCAGTCGGTGCCTGGGTTGCTGGTGGGCAGTCAATGTGATGTCGCTTGGTTGGGTCGTCACTAGGTTGGTTTAGCACTGTCAGTTTATAGCTTTGTGGTCAGTCGGCTGTGATGTTTTGTGATCAGTCAGTGCTGTGTTGATCAGTCGGTGATGTGTTGCTGATTTACAGGGTGTTATGATACCAAGATGTTGTGTTGCTACTAATCATCGACTGTCTTGATATTGACGGCTGCTAATCGTCGGTGAAGGATGATGAGGGTTAGGGTTAGGCTCTAATACCAACTTGAAATAATCGTGAGTGAAAAAGGGATATAAACTAAGTGTAGAGCCCCCGTATATATAGCCAATGAAAATTACAATAAGGATAAAAAGGTAAAAAAGAGAAAACTTAATAAACTAAGTTGCTATATCTCCAACAAACAGAAACCCCCCCCCCCCCCGGGTAATCTAATAATAACCTTAGAAGAAAAAATCCTGTCAGTAGCATGAATACACACTTGCTTTTGCTTTGTTTATAAAACATCCTATCAATACTGTATTCTCTTTGTTGTCATATATGTGTGTGCGTATACGAGAGAAAGAGAGAGAGAGAGAGTATGGTTCAAGGTATCGGCCGAGTCCGTTACGACTCGGCCATTGACGATACAATAACGATACACGAATCGCAAGATTGACAATTTTTACTAATATCGGCGAGATATCGGACGTCTCGACCGAAATCAATAGTGTCGGTGATAAATCGGTTCAACTCGGATGTCTCCTATCGGAATCTTTCCGAGTCGAACACGACAGTGAAAAAATTCACCTATATTTGCGAAAAAGAGCAAAATCCCCCCATATTTGCGAAAAAGTCCAACACTCGTGTCACCCACACCTCTGTAAAAGCTTAAAACTATCAATCATTTTTTCAAAAATTGAACAAAAATCAAAAAAAAAAAGGAAAGGAAATGGGAAATAAAGCAGACCAGCAGACCCACTATCAGTAAACCCATGTGAAAATTTCTGAAATCACATGAATCTTGAAGCAGCAAACACCTATAAAAACCAAGAATACTAAGGATTCGAGTCATTCGACATACCTGTATTGTTCTTCTTCTTCATCTAGTCTTGTATTGTTCGATTCTTTGTTGAGACGATCTTGTTCGAGTTTTTGTTGAGACGATCTTCTTCGGTCTCTGTAGGTGAGGGATCGTGGTCGTCTCTCCGTCTGCACCTTTCTTTCTTTTTCTGTTGTTGTGACTGAGAAGTGAGAAGTGAAATCGTCTGAAGAGCTCTGAATCGAAGAGGTAAAGTAGGTAGGGAAAGGAATTAAAAACTCTTTAAAAGCTGTATGTCTTTTTTTTTTTGAACCGAGTGTTTATATATTTAAATTTGTCTTAAAAGTAACATAAAAGTGGTAGTTCAATTGGGTGGAGTTGCTGAGTACTTAGGTGCAGGTCACTGATTCGACTCTTTCAAGGCTCCAACATGCTGTTTTACATTATATTAGTTACAATTATATTATGTGTTTATATATTTATATTAAGTACTTTGCAACTCCACCCAATTGAACTACCACGTTTATGTTACCTTTAAAATAAATTTAAATATATAAACACTCGGTTCAAAAAAAAAAAGGCAGATAACTTTTAAAGAGTTTTTAATTCCTTTTCCTACCCACTTTACCTCTTCGGTTCAGAGCTCTTCAGACGATTTCACTTCTCACACGATCCCTCACCGACAAAGACCGAAGAAGATCGTCTCAACAAAAACTCGAACAAGATCGTCTCAACAAAGAATTGAACAATACAAGACCAGATGAAGAAGAAGAACAATACAGGTATGTCGAATGACTCGAATCCTTAGTATTCTTGGATTTTATAGGAGTTTGCTGCTTCAAGATTCATGTGATTTCAGAAATTTTCACGTGGGTTTACTGATAGTGGGTCTGCTGGTCTACTTTATTTCCCATCTCTTTTTTTTTTTCGAGTTTTGTTCAATTTTCAGAAAAATAATTGAGAGTTTTAAGCTTTTACAGAGGTGTGGGTGACACGGATGTTGGAATTTTTCGCAGATATGGGGGATTTTGCTCTTTTTCGCAGATATGGATGGATTTTTTCACTGTCATGTTCAACTCAGAAAGATTTTGATAGGAGTCATCCGAGTTGAACCGATTTATCACCGACACTATTGATTTCGGTTGAGATGTCCGATATCTCGCTGTTATTAGTAAAAATCGTCAATGTTGCGATTCGTGTATCGTTATCGTATCGTCAATGGCCGAGTCTGATACCTTGAACCATGATTTCAATTTGCAATGCAGTTGATATAGAATCCTTTTTGTCCTCCATGTCCAGAATTTTGGAGTCCTTAAACTCCAAACCATGTCCCTCAGAACTAAACCAATCTCCAGTTGAAAAACCATCTTCACATAAGAGATTGGGATGAGCTATACAAAACAAAGTTACAAGTCACAAATGCATCAGTTAATGTTTGACATCTAACTAATATTAACTCAAACCAAACAAGGATAACATTTTCATTGACTAGAAATGGCAAGGCTGAAGATTTGAGCTCTGACAGGTATTAGAAAGTAATACAAAAGGATTCATTTAGACAAATTAAAAAGGAAATCTATGTTATGACAAAAAGTAATGTAATGTTAAAATGAGAGCAATAAGGTATCAATCTTGTTTTCATAAGCAAGGTTTTGCCACTAGAAAGAGCCTCTATACCTAGCTTATGGTGGGAAAAGTGACAATAAAAAATATGAGTTGCCATTATATATACTTTTTAGCATGCAGGAATGGGAAGAGAAGAGGGAGAACGCGACAGACAGACTTACGTATATCCTCTGCATCCAGATATATCAATTCCAGGATTTTTGAGCCATTCTCTTTTGCATTAGAACAATTTCCATCTGAAGAACTATTGTCACATAAGAAACTTGGTGGACCTTTACAAAAAAGCTGTAAGTTAGACATGCAACTATAGAAGCTAAATGTCATCAAAAATAAAATACAAATTAAGGAAACTCAACATTGGGCAATTAAATTTTCCAAATTACAACATAAAGAAAAGCGAATAGTTAATCATTTGAAAAGAACTGAATAATAGATTAGGTTCAATTTGCATTTTCCCCACTGAACACGTAGATTAAAGCATGACTCAATCAAACTTATCTTGAGTTCATGTGCACGGCTTTGCAATAGAGCTAGATATTTCTTCTTAGTAGAAGTAATCCACAGATTTGATTTGTGGAAGCATAGAACAACTGTATTTCTTGGCTTGAGACTCTGCATGTGAGTTGGACACTATAGTTTGATAAGAAGTTGGATACTATATTGAGATGCCAATTTCCTCATAAAACTCCCCACACTAGCAAAGCTCGACCATTCAGTATCTACCTTGCTCAGGAGAAAAAACAAATTTCTCTATTGCTGACACCATTGGCAGCAATGAGCAAGGGTGCTAGGTGAAGGTCAAGAAGGAGCAATAGCCTCAATACCCTTCCCACCTCCCCACCTGAAGTTTATAAAAATTTGTATATCTGAGTGAACAATAGGTCACGCCAACAAAGAAGGATCAGGATTATCAATCACATAATAGGAATATTTGTCAGTGTTCAGCATCGTATAGCACATCAATTTTCTTATTATAATTTTCGGTCATATAGTGGCAATTATTAAAATTTTCTTTATTAGTCTCACACTAGAAGAGAGACTAAATTACAAAGAAGCTTAGATATGGACCAGAAGAAGAAAAATCTATAAACAAATTGTCCATATCACAATTTTCTTTAATGTTTAATCAAAACACTGCTCTAGTTTGAAGCAAAACAAGAAATATAAAACATTGATGACAGGTATTACATTAGGCATGCATTTTTAATTCATTCTAATTTGATCTTTACTTCAGAAATAAACACTTGAAATATTTAGAAGAGAAAAAAAGTGATATAAACTAAGTGTAGAGCCATGTATATATAGCCAATGAAAGTTACAATAACGATAAAAAAAGTAAAAAGAAAACTTAATAAGCCCTAATAAATTAGGTTATTGCTATATCTCCAACATTCTCCCTCAAGCTAGGCGCAAAAATGTCAACTAAGTCACAATAGAGTCCCAAAGAATGGATAGAGTGACAAGTTTAGTAAAAATATCTACAACCTGATCATTAATCCTCACAAACGATGGAGTGACAATACCACTGCTAACCTTCTCCCGAAGAAAATGAACATCGATCTCTATATGCTTCGTCCTCTCGTGTAATACAAAGTAAGAAGCAAGATGAATAACAGATCGATTATCACAATATAATGTAAATGAATAAGTCACTGAAAATCTCAACTCGCTAAGAATCGATCGTAACCAGATAATCTCACATGTGCCAAGTGTCAGTGCCCAATACTTTGCCTCTGCTGACGAGCGAGAGACAACTAATTACTTCTTGCTCTTCTAAGAGATAAGATGAGTCCCTCGAAAAGTATAGAAGCCTGTAGTAGATCGACCGTCACATGCTCCCCCATAATCTGAATCTGAATAATAGGCTAGAAAACCAGTCTGAGATCCTGATGCATAGAACAACCCAAGTCCAGGACAAGACTTAAGGTACCCAAGAATATGATAAACTGCATCAAGATGAGGCTGACATGGTCTGTGCATGAACTGACTAACTCGACTGATAGCGAATGAAATATCTGGCCTAGTGTTGGCTAAGTAGATAAGTCTACCTACCAACCTCTGATAGACAGACGGATCTTTCAACTCCTCACCTTCAGCAGTAAGTTTCAGATTTAGAATCATGGGTGATGACACCGGTTTGCACCCCAGCATCCTAGAGTCTGAGAGAAGATCTAGAACATACTTTCTCTGAGAAAGAATAATACCTCTGCTGCTACGAGCAACCTCAACCCCAAGAAAGTATCTCAAAAATTCAAGATCCTTCACATCGAAGGCCTTCCCAAGGTCTCCTTAACCTGCACAGTCCCAGAAATATCATCTCCAGTAATAATAATATCATCAATATATACCAAAAGAATGACACACTGTCTAGAAATATTTCGTCGAATGAAGCAGGTATGATCAGAATGACATCTGGTGAACCCTAAACGTACAACTACAGCACTAAAGCGAGAGAACCAGGCTCGTGGTGACTGTTTAAGTCCATAAAGAGACTTACGCAGTCGACATACCTTTCCAGCATACTCCCCCTCACTACGAAAGTCCGGTGGGGCATCCATATAAATAATCTCGTCCAGATTACCATGAAGAAATACATTCTTCACATCCAACTGATGAAAAGGCCAAGAGTACTCCGCAGCCAGAGAAATAATTAGTCGAACAGTAGTCAATTTTGCCACAGGGGCAAAGGTAGCACCAAAATTATGACCTGGTACCTGAGTAAAGCCCTTCGCCACAAGTCGAGCCTTGTGACGATCAATAGTACCATCTGCAAGAAACTTCAGGGTGTATACCCAGCGACAGCCAACAGGCTTCACCCCTGAAGGTAAAGATACAAGATCCCATGTATGATTACGCTGCAGAGCGTCCATCTCTGTCTACATGGCAAGAATTCACTAGGGCTCCTGCATAGCCTCTGAAACAGAGCGAGGAACCGACGTAGATGATAAGGCCATACTATAAGCCCGAAATGTAGGAGACAGATCACAATAAGAAACATAAGCAGAGATCGGGTATAAAATCTTGATCGTCCAACCATAACGAACAACTGGACGACGATCACGTCGCGGATAACGATGCTCTAAATCACCATCCTCCACTGACAATGTCTCATCAGGTAAAACAACTGGCTCGATGCCTACAATCTCATCAATACTAACAACAGGTGCATCAATATACTCAACAAACTGAGAAGTATTACCTACATCGCCTGAGGTAGAGGGGACATTAGCAGAGGGATAAGAGCGAGGGCGACGAATAGAAACCTGCAAAGGAAGATAGGCCGGTGACTCTGTACCAGGGATGAGTGGTTCTGGAAGAGGAAAGACAGATAACTCTTTAGTGATAGTGACCAATGGCTCTGGCTCCGGGGGTAATGGAAAATCAAAGGAAGTATCATCAACTAGAGGGACAGACACAAGACTGGAAGAAAAATAAGGAATATGTTCAAGAAAGGTAACATCTAGACTGTGATACATACGACGCCTAACAGGATCATAACACTGATACCCCTTAGACTTATTACAATAGCCCACAAAGACACAAACGAATTGTTTTATCATCAAGCTTATGATGAGTAGGAGACCGATCTTGAACAAAATATGTGCATCCAAAAACACAAGGAGGGACTGAAAAAAGTGTTCGGTCAAAAAATAAAACCTGCAAGGGAGCCCTATGCTGAAGAACACGACTGGACGTACGATTGCACAGAAAGATAGAAGTCAAAATAGCAAAATGCCAAAAAGATTTTGGCACCCCCATGCCTCTAAGCATACAACGTACAATCCCTATCAGACTCCTATTTTTCCTTTCAGCAACGCCATTTTGCTCAGGAGTATATGGACAAGTGAATTGTTGAAGGATACCTTGAGAAGAAAGGTGAGACACTAAGACATCAGACACATATTCCTTGGCATTATCTAAACGAAGAGCACGAATAATAACATCGAATTGTGTGTTAATCATTTGTAAAAATTGAGTGATTATAGGGAGTACATCAGACTTCTTATGCAAAAAGTAAACCCAAGTACAACGGGTATGGTCATCTATAAATGTCACATAGTATCAGGCACCTGATAGAGCAGTAACAGGAGAGGGTTCTCAAATATCAGAGTGTATTAGGTCAAATGGCTTGGGTGACTGGTGCATGCGAGGAATATAACTGGTCCTAACATGTTTTGATAGGGAACATATAACACAGTCAAGTTTACCACCAATACAAGCATTGCTCAAAACAGAAAACAACATACATAAATATTTAAAATTTGTATGTCCAAAACGATCATGCCACAATTGAATTGTTTGTGACGAAAAATCATAACGACAATTACTAGGTAAAATACTAGCATGCAAGCTAGGAACAGATAAAGATAAAGTAGGTGCAGGTGATGTAGGTGGAGGAACTGGTGAAACTGGAGGCGGATCGCCTAGAAAATATAGTTCATCTCTCTCTTATGTCCCCTGATAATAATCCTCCATGTACTCAGGTCCTGCAAATAACATGAATCAGATAAGAACACAACCATATAGTAAAAATCTCTGGCTACCTGATGTACAAATAATAGATTCATGGCCAACTTTGGCGCATGAAAAATCGAACATAATGTAAAGCCATCAGGGAGGCGGACTGTTCCCCTACTAACAATAGGGGCATATGTCTCATCTGTTAACTGAACTTGTGTATGTAACTGCTCGTCAAAAATGGTGAAATGATGGGCCTCACCTGTCATGTGACCATTCGCACCCGAGTCCAGCATCCAAAGAGGAGACAAACTGGCACAAGCATGAAAGGCACGAGGTATACCTGTAGTGGTGGTTGTAGTAGTAGTTGGACTCTAAGAAGTCAGAGCGGACATAAGTATGTCCAATCGGGAAGTGATAGCATCTATATCACTCTGCCAAGGAGGAGGAGTTGTAGTAACTAGTGGTAGCTCAGCAATAGCAGCAGTACGACCACGAGGAGACAGCTTAAGCTCTGGATGAAACTTCCAACAAGCAGCCCTGAGATATCCCGGTCGGCCACAATAATCACACTAACGAGAATCCCCCTGTCTGCGCTGATCTGGAGCACCCTGACAGCACTGGTCCGAGCGCTGCCCACCCCTGACTGAGGATCCTGAACGTGACCCTACAGCTGCTACAAGGGTCATATGATCAGCTGGAGGAGTCAAGGCCGCAACTGGAAATGATGCAATACGGACGCTGTGCTCATACTGCTCAATCATCGCATACACCTCATAAAGAGAAGGAAGCGTCAACATTGATAAGATCTGGGAACGAAGTCCCTCAAATTCATCACGAAGCCCCATAAGGAACTTGTGAATCCTATTATCCTGCTCTTAAGTATGCAAGAATGATGTTACCTTGGGCTCTATCCTCGGAATAGCAGCAAGAGGACGTAGAGTCTCATACTCAAGCCAACGCTAAGTCAAATAGTCATAATAATCCTAAACAGTCATATCTCCCTAGTGAGCATATGAGAGCTCCTGAGAAAGCTCATAAACACAAACTCCCCATCCAGACTAGGAATACATCTCTGATAATACGCTCCATAATTTTGGAACAAAGCTATGAAACTGATGTATCCTACAAACAGATGGCTCAATTGAGCCAAATAACCATCCAAGACTGGCACAGTTCTTAGAGAACCAAGCAGAATATCCAGGGTCGGCATCAGTTGGCTTTGGGTAAGATCTTGTCAGCCAACCAAGTTTCCCTACACGGCCCAAGAAAAGCTGGAATGAACGTGACCACTCAACAAAGTTACGACCATTCAACAACGGTGTCGTAACCTTCTGAGAGATCATTCCCGGCATTGTCGGTAAAGTAACTGTGTCAGTAGGTACTGTGTACTAGTCAAACATAAAAGTAGGAGAAACAGGCAGTACATGTTCGGTGGAAATACTAATAGAAGCCTCCACGGTAGATGTATTAACAGTAGAGGACTCAAGTCCCACAATAGCATCAGCAGTAGCCATATCAACAATAATAATGGGGCACCCGTAACAGAAAAATAAATCTAAGATAAATAGAGGGATAAAATAAAGGAGAACAATATACCTCCAATCGAACAGTAGCGACAAATAAAGAAGGTCCAGAAAGCTCCCAAATAATCAAGTCACGGTGCCCAGAAATTCAATAAATATAAATGATCTTACTGCATCAAGAGCAGATCAATGGACAAAGAAGAGGATTTAACCCTTCATAAACAAAAGGGAATCCTAGATACTGCAACCTGGTAGCACTGTGACGAAGAGTGCAAAAGATGAAGCTAAAACGAGAAACACGACCCGACAGTAGGTTGGGCGTCGTGTGTATTGGTGTGGTATATGTGTTTGTCGGTGTGGTTATTGGGCAGTATGTTTATTGGGGTCAGTCGCTGGTTGGTGATATAGAGGCAGTAGGTGAAGATTGTTTGTTGCCTGAGCAGTCGGCGGTTTCGGTGTTGCTGAGTGTACTGGAGTGTTTCGGTGTTGCAGCTAGGGGCTAGAAGGCTGTTATGAGGATAAGGATTGGTAGGATGGGCAATCGGTGGTAGGCTTTGGGGCTGTCGATGTGGCCTAGGCAGTTGGGGTGGCCTGGTATGGGTTTCGGCAGTCAGTGTATTGACTGGTATGAGGATGGGCAGTCGGTTTGCCAGTGAGGCAGTCTCGGTGGAGGCTAAGGTTAGGGAGAAGGTTTGGGTTTGGGTTTGGGGTAGGGTTAGTGTATGGCTCTGATACCAACTTGAAATATTTAGAAGAGAAAAAAAGGGATACAAACTAAGTGTAAAGTCCTATATATATAGTCAATGAAAGTTACAATAAGGATAAAAAGGTAAAAAGAAAACTTAATAAGCCCTAATAAATTAGACTATTTCTATATCTCCGACATAAACCGACTTTGTGTCCAGTTGAACTGTACAGAACTTTAAGAGCATGATATTTCAGCAATAGAAACAAGATAAACATCTCATGAAAGATCCTCCTATCTTTTTATCGTGGACATTCAAAGTCGAAAGTGAATGATCATATCGTTCATTTGGAAATTAATTGATAACATATAGTAGGGTACCTTCTTTTCTTAAAGTTACAACTGGAAAAGAAACTTTATTGACCCTCAACTTTAGCCTTGTTTAAATCCAAGCTCTGCCCCTTGTGTGGGTATCAGGATAACATATACACACAGAAGCTCGACTAGCATGCCATACCACTGTAATAAGATAAGGATTCCAAACATACTAATGTTTGAGCTTTTAAAAAACCTTCTCATTTAGTTAATATTTGTGTTTGCTGGAGGGCTACAAGTAGGGGCTTACCAAGAGGGATGATAGCAAGAGGACTCTCAAAATGAGGCAGGTCATCAGAATTCAGCTCACTTTCAGGACTCATAGTAGTATTGTCATACTTACCAAGCAGATTTTCCTTGGGAGAAAGACAACTAGTAGGAATAACATTTGGCTCTTCCCACAACACAAGACGCCTGCATCTTTCATCAGTTAATTGTTTGTTGCTTAGGACAATTTCAAGTGAGAAAGATGCTTGTTCATTGTCTGTCGCATGCATCTGAGGAGACTGAGAATCAGATTCAGTTGTTCTATCATTAGAAAACATTCGGGATGGCTTTGTTTGTCCCAGCACCAAACAGGCTTGTGGGGTGTTGGAGTATAGATAGTCTAGGTTTATTAGGATTTCTCTTTCCTAGGTTTATTAGGATTTCTTTTCCCTTTAGGATTTCTTTTCCCTTTTTTACCCTTACTATGATTTTTATATTTTGCCTATATATACGGGGTTTTACTCTTAATTTGAGTATCTCCTTTTACTCACAATTATTTCAAGTTGGTATCAGAGCGAGGTTAGGGTTTGGGGTAGGGTTAGTGTATGGCTCTACCAGCCATACCGCCGAAACCACCCTGGCCATCAACTGCCTGAAAGTTGAATAGGAGAGGTTAAAGTGACGGCGTCGTCGCTGTCCGCCTTGATCAAGCCGTCGCTTCGTCTTGGCCCTCGTTTTTGCCCAATCTCTTCCGTTCAATTTTAGGCCTTAGTCTTGTACATTCTGTTGATCTGCCCTTGATGCAGTAGATCACTTATTTATATATTTTGGATTTCTGGGCACCGTGACTTGATTATTTGGGAGCTTTTTGGACCTTCCCTATTTGTCGCTACTGTTCGACTGAAGGTATATTGTTCTCCCTTATTTTATTCCTCTATTTATCTTAGAGTTATTTTTCTGTCACGGGTGCCCCAGTATTGTTGTTGATATGGCTACTACTGAGGGATTTGAGAACCCTACTGTTGACACCTCTACCGTTGAGACAATCTATAATGAATTTTGATTGTGAATTGAGTTGAGTTTACTCCTCTTGTTCTTGATTGAACTTTTGAATTTATCAAAGGTAAATCACATCCTTTGTGGCGTTCTTGCTTGTAATTTGGGTTCTTCAGACGGGTCTAGATTTTAATATAATCTAGGTTCTTGGAACGAGATCTCAACGGGTCTAGTTGCATTACCAGCATTACCGGGCATGATCTCTCAAAAAAGTTACGGCACAATTGTTGAATGGTCGTAACTTCGCTGAGTGGTCACGCTCATTCCAGCTTTTCTTAGGACGTGTAAGGAAGCTTGGTTGGCTGACAAGATCTCACCCAAAGACAGCTGATGCCGACCCTGGATATTCTGCATGGTTCTCTGAAAACTGTGCCATTCTTGGATGGTTATTTGGCTCAATGGAGCCCTCTGTTTGCAAGATCCACCAGTTTCATAGCTCTGTTCCGAAGCTATGGAGCGCATTATCAGAGATGTATTCTCAGTCAGGACGGGGAGTTTTTGGCCCCCAATTTTGGGCATCCATGTTTGGTTTTATTCTCTAGATTAGAGAATTTTGTGTAATCTCCCTTTGTTGATAGTGAAACTTTGCTATTGCGTTTCACCCGTGGAAGCTACTTGCTGGAAGCTCCATCCAGAGCTTAAGCCACCTTCTCGCAACATGATCGCCGTCCAGTTGATCGATATGGTTGGACCGCAAAGATTTTATATCCGATCTCTGCTTATGTTTCTTATGGTAATCTATCTCCCACATTTCGAGCTTATACTATGGCGAAGGGCTTTACTCAGGTACCAGGTCCTATTTCGGAAGCTATGCGGGAGCCCCAGTGGGTTCTTGCCATGCAGACAGAGATGGACGCTCTTCAGCGTAATCATACATGGGATCTTGTCTCCTTACCTTCAGGGGTGAAGCCTGTTGGCTGTCGCTGGGTTTACACCCTGAAGTTTCTTGCGGATGGTACTATTGATCGTTACAAGGCTAGACTTGTGGCGAAGGGCTTTACTCAGGTACCAGGTCGTGATTTTGGTGCTACATTTGCCCCCGTGGCAAAATTGACTACTGTTCGGTTAATTATTTCTCTGGCTGCGGAGTACTCTTGGCCTCTTCATCAATTAGATGTGAAGAATGCGTTTCTTCACGGTGATCTGGACGAGATTATTTATATGGATGCACCACCGGGCTTTCGTGGTGAGGGGGAGTATGCTGGAAAGGTATGTCGACTGCGTAAGTCTCTTTATGGACTGAAACAGTCGCCACGAGCCTGGTTCTCTCGCTTCAGTGATGTAGTCATACGATTGGGGTTCACCAGGTGTCATTCTGATCATACCTGCTTTATTCGACGGAATACTTCTGGACAGTGTGTCATCCTTCTGGTATATGTTGATGATATTATTATTACTGGTGATGATGTTTCTGGGACTGCGCAGGTCAAGATAGACCTTGGGAAGGCCTTCGATGTGAAGGATCTTGGATTTCTGCGATACTTTCTTGGGATTGAGGTTGCCCGTAGAAGCAGAGGTATTGTTCTTTCTCAGAGAAAGTATGTTTTGGATCTTCTTTCAGACACTGGGATGTTGGGGTGCAAACCGGCATCATCACCTATGATTCCAAACCTGAAGCTTACTGCTGAAGGTGAGGAGTTGAAAGATCCGACAGTTTATCAAAGATTGGTAGGTAGACTTATCTACTTAGCCAATACTAGGCCGGACATTTCATTCGCAGTCAGCCGAGTTAGTCAGTTCATGCATAGGCCATGTCAGCCTCATCTTGATGCAGTTTATCATATTCTTCGGTACCTCAAGTCTTGTCCTGGACTTGGGTTGTTTTATGCATCAGGATCTCAGACCGGTTCTCTAGCCTGTTATTCAGATTCAGATTATGGGGGAGCATGTGATGGTCGATCTACTACGGGTTTCTGTGCTTTTCGAGGGACTCATCTTATCTCTTGGAAGAGCAAGAAGCAGGCAGTTGTCTCCCGCTCGTCCGCAGAGGCAGAGTATCGGGCATTGGCACTTGGCACATGTGAGATTATCTGGCTACGATCGATTCTTGACGAGTTGGGTTTTTCAGTGACCTCTCCATCCACATTATATTGTGATAATCAATCTGCTATTCAGCTCGCTTCTGACTCTGTACTACATGAGAGAACGAAGCATATAGAGATCGATGTTCACTTTCTTCGGGAGAAGGTCAGCAGTGGTCTTGTTACTCCATCGTTTGTGGGGACCAGTGATCAAGTTGCGGATGTTTTTACCAAACCTGTCACTTTGTCTATTCTTCGGGACTCCGTTGTCAAGCTTGGCTTAGTTGACATTTTTGCGCCTAGCTTGAGGGGGAGTGTTGGAGTATAGATAGTCTAGGTTTATTAGGATTTCTCTTTCCTAGGTTTATTAGGATTTCTTTTTCCTTTTTTACCCTTACTATGATTTTTATATTTTGCCTATATATACGGAGTTTTACTCTTAATTTGAGTATCTCCTTTTACTCACAATTATTTCAAGTTGGGGAACAAGATTTCTTTCTTTTGCTTTCATAATATTTCAGGGGAGAACCAATCCTTGTTTCAGTTTTCTTATCCCCAGGAAATACATGGCTGGACTCAGCCACCTTCCGTTTGCAACTAGTTTGAGACACTAGAGCCACCTCCCTACAATGCATTCTTGCAGGAGCTGACGTGAACCTTGGGCCGTGCTTTTTAGTGGCCTCTCTTTTTACCTGTAAAAAAATATACAAATGTCAAAGTAAAAACACCAGCCACTTGACTCACGCTTGACCAAAATTGAAAATGGCAATAAGGTTGAATGAACAGTACATTCACACAGAGAGTGCGTACTATCAATATTACAAATAAATATTTTAACAGTTCTTTTAAGTGTGGACAAATGACTATAGTAAAATTAATAATAATAATAATACAAGCAGGGAAAATAACCAATCAAACGTAGACACTCCAGTGGTGAAAATAATGCAATAAGCAAAATAAAACTAGAATGCACACATTGCGGTCCTTCTGCTCAAAAATAGCATCTAAAGGAGCTGCATAAATTTTATCTTCAATAAGTTTCCAATTGTGGTCATACACATTCAAAAGATCCTTCAATACTGTTTTCACAGTCATGTGATGGATGCCATATTGCTTCATCGCCTGGCAGGCTTTGGTAACTTTTGGACTTGGCGCCAACATTAGTATGTAGAGTTTTTAAATATAACAACTGAATCACTAGTTGTTTCCTTCACTTACTGCAACAGACCAAAAAATGGGCAGAAAAAGACTACTGATCCCAATAACAGAAGTATATTACGAGCATAACATATTCAGCAATAAAAAGATATAAGATCATGCATAGCAGGCCAAGAGAATATGAACATAATCAAATTCTACCTAAACCAACATAGACCTATTTCTAAAGGACAACATAAGAATTTAATATAGTCATTTCAATAGGACATCAAACAAAACAACTGAATGTAATACAATCAATAGCTAAATTATATATTGAAGTACAAAAAAGTCAAGACTTGGCAACCTATGTACAAGAGACGCAAATAGAATAGGACACAGATATGCTAATTTCTCACACATATGTATGATAGAAATTATATGCTATTTAAGAACTGTGTGTTAATGCCTAAAAGGACCCAGTTACCGGGTTCAGGCATTTTTATCATACAGATATTTCAACCAGAAGTGGTATATTATTGAACCATTTTAACAATGTTTACTTTTTGCTGTTTTTATACTACTCAAAAATGTTATTCCCCGCCAATATTGAACTCTCCAAGTACCAAAAATTACTTTCATTACTGTTTTAATCAACTACATTCATGAGTCAGGGGAGCACCTAAAATCCATAGAGAACATATATTAAGAGTTATTATTAAAGATCTGGTCCATTAAATTCTTTATCATTGACAGTACCCATATTTTCTCTGATCTTAAAATCATGGTAGTATTAAAAAATGTATGTTGCATGCCTCAGCTCCCATTTCAATCTCTGTTAATACTAAAAATGAAGGTGTGCTCTAAAATTCCCAAAATGCTTCTAAATGTTCATGTCACACACATGGAACTCCATGTCTAACTGTTGAAGGCCTTCAAGCCATTGTCAAAATGTAAAGAAATACCAAATTCTCAAACTCATAATTAAGTCAAGAACAACTTTGACAGTTTTGGGTATCTAGACATTCAATGAAATACCAAATCATAATGCTAAACCTTAGACAAACAGTAAAGGGAAAAATACACCCAGATTTTCCTTTCACCATATAAAGACAAAATCAAAGCTCAAACTTCAACATGGAAAAAGTAGATTTAATAAAAAAAAGTTATTAATACCCATAAATAAATCCAAATACACCCCAATTTACATGGTTGTTGTCTTGGCTTTACCAATAACTCATGGCAACTGAAATGGTGATTATGGTTTAATACTACTTCATGACCAAGAAGAAAAAAAACAGAAAATACTAAACTCAAAAGAAGATACCAAAAAACTAGAGAAAAAATAAAATGGTTTATATGATCCTGAAACAAAACCCTTGTTGAATCACACAGTAGATGACCAAAAAAAAGAGAAAGATGGAGAAGTGCAGAGTAAAAGGAGATGATTGAACCAAACAAAATAAACAGATAAACAAATATGGTAAAAGGTGGCCAACCATAAACACCCTTTATTCTTTGATGCCATTTTTTTAGGGTTGAGTTGCAGAGACCCCAAAGTCACATAATAAACTGAATATGAGTTAGAGAGAGAGAGAATATAGCAGAGATGACTACAAAAGAGGTGTAACGTTACCGGGTCATACTCCATGAATATGGTAATTGGAAAGCTCTATAGTACTTGAAAACATGAGACTCCAAATGCAAAAAACCCTCAAAACCCTTGAGACCCACTACGGTTTTATCTCAAACTGGAAGCTTTCTTCAAAACTATAAACATTGTTTGCCTTGATGAGAGACAAGAACACTAACCTGTGAAGGAACTTTACTTTTCACTTAAGAAACCCAGAGAGAGAGAAAACAAGAGAGGACAGAGGAGAGAGGAGAGCTCAGGAATGAGTGTCCCACTTGATATAACAAAGGGGGTCTCTGCAGTCTGTCTTCACAGACGTCCCTTCCCCAGTGGTATGTAAGAGGGAAAAGCGTAATGGTGCTTACAGTGACCATAACTACCCATATGTAGCATATTTTTCACACATTTGTCAACTCTGTTAGGAATCAATGACAAGTTAACATGTAATAAAACAGATATCCACATAAATCATTTATATATTTGTTAAAGCGTATAATTATTTGCACGAGATCTCTATGTTCAGAGTGTTAAAAGAGTAGGTTTACACCTATCAAATTATTATAGCCAATAAAGTGGAGTTTTTTTTCTATCAATTGAGGCTCTCCTTTCACCACCTCCGAGAGATGGTCTATAAGATTTATAACTATTTTGCTTATTTGTCGATGTTTACCTAGCCAACACTTAGATTCGACTTTATCCAAAATTTTTGGTTCACCCCCAACATTTTTTGTGTTTTTACCCACTAGATAAAGAGAGAAGTGTTTCGTACCAATTTAAGTTTGTATATTGTATATATTGTGGTGTTATATGATCTTTAGTTATAGTCTTATAGCTCTCGTGTACTTGTCATAGAAAGTCAATATACGAGCAAGGGTGGAACTAGAAAAATACTTTAGGGTAGGCACATTAATAAATTTTAATTTTTTTTATCAATGTTATGGACTTAATTTTTTTTTTATCAGGTTATAGACTTAATTCAACGTTATTTTAGTTATAAATTTCAACGTTAGACAAAGTATATTTTCAATTAAAAGGGTACATTGAATTATGTCATCAAATTAGATCAAAATTTTTATTTTTTTTTTTCAATTGACCACAGAAGTTCATAAATTCATATATTACTATAATTATGCGTAAAAATTCGTTAAACATAAAAAGTTAAAAAACGATTTGTATGGAATGAACAAACAAAAAATAAAAGCAAATTAATTAAAACTTTGTATGAGACTAATTATTATCATTTTACAATTGAATTTGATTTTTGTTTATCATTTAAAAGAATTATAAATCAATGATATCAATAAATATTTTTTTCTTGTATACAAAATGGTAATAACAATCTTTCATTTATTACCTTATAATTTATTACATAATGACGCTCATTTCTATACATTAACAAAATAATCCTACAATTTAGAAAAATGACCGCGATATGTCTAATAATTATTCGGACAAGTATGTGTCTAAAAATTTAAGAATAATAGTAATTACATCTAATTCGAAATTTAATTTGATATCTTAACTAAAAAAAATTCAAAATTTAATTGATAGTAACCCAATGGTTTGTGACCATTTGATGGAAAATAGATGTTATTAAATGTAAGAACTCACTATTAGATTTAATATCATAATGTATTAGTTCTAATAATATTATTTAAAAATTAATTATTATTTAAATAGTTGTCTATCTTATTCGATATCACAATAACACAATAATAAGATAGATACAATTAAATATGTCTAAATTTTATTTTTAAAAGTATATATCTAATGTAAAAAAAAAAAATTGAGAGTAGGCACAATTAAATATATCTAAATTTTATTTAAAAAAATATATATCTAATATCAAAAAAAAATTGAGGGGCACGAACCCACCCTGGTCCAAGGGTAGCCCCGCCCCTGTATACGAGCCACGAGTCCGGCTTCATCTTCTTAGACTAATTTAATAAATACCCTCATTTAACTCTTTATTGTACATATCAAAATGTATTAGGCCCCAAATTTAGTAAAAAAAATATTTTAATCTAATTTAGAGATTTAATTAATTATAACACTTGAATTAAAAGTAAACTCTATTTAATATTAAAACTTACAAATTACATCTACGTCACATTAAATCGCCGAGGAGATGGGACCCACCAAAAAGAAGACTCATGGGATCCTTGTGAAAGGTCCCTGTACCCGACTTGTCGGTGATCTCTATAAAGAGGATTTTATTTTATTCTTTTCCAGACTTTGTACTTCCACCTGTGGTATGATCCAATAAACTGCAACGAAAGGTCCAGTGACTATTTTCAGTACAAGGTTTACTATGGTTGACTCTTATTTTTTTATTTTTTTTAAATGTTGAACAGATTAATAATTCTTTTAATTAATAATCCTTGAAAAGAAAACTAACTTGATTTCATAATTATTATATTTTTTGACTTTGTAATTATCAGAAATGTGAAAACTTTCCCCTTTTTGTTACTGGTAAAAAATTGTCTCGTAGAAGATGATGAAACGATACTATTGAAAGGGGGTTGAGTGGTCGCTTACATCTCGGTGAAATTATAGTAATGGGTTCAACCCTTTTTTAGGTCAATAGTTATGGATCAAATCAAACATGTTGTGATTAGATAAAAAAAAAACCCTTTTGATTACACCCAAGAGACTCATAATCATTTATTTTTAAATTGTGATTTCTCTAACAGAGTTTGAAATTTAGTTTTAGAGTAGGATACTTTCAATACCGTATCTTTACTTTTTATTCAATAAAAATGCGTCACGTGTAAAAATTTTAGACTATTATCTTTTATTACTACATTATTTTTTCAATTCATGGTTATAAATCATTCAATTCAAAATTAATGATGGAATGAATGGAGGCATACTATGGTACCCAAGTCTTTAGTCTATAGTGACCAACAATGGTACAATGGTAGTAGCGATAATGGAATAGCTTAGGTTGGTCTCTCTGAGATTCCATTCAATTCAGCTGAGAATGGAATCTTCTTGAGAATGTTTGTCATGAAATGTGTCATGTCCATGTGGAAGTGAAATAATTTATGTGATTTTCCTTTTGCTTGCTTTATCTGTAAAGTCACAAATTTACCCTTTAAGTATTTTGCCTAATACTAGTAATAAGATTTCCGGGGGAAATATTGGGTCAAGATTTATATTTTTCCTTGAAATTCATATTGCTAGTGTTAGTGAATTTTATTTTATTTTTTTATGATGGATTTCCTTCAAAATTGGAAGGAAAAGTGAATGAAAAATTTATTATGTGTATCACCCCAAACCCGCATTGTACAATATTGTCCGCTTTAGGTTAGGCCTATACATTTGCGTTTCCACATTCATTTCACTGGTCAATGCAGAATTGAGTATTGAAATGTATGTTATTTACCTTTATATCCCTCAATATATGCATATAACTTATTTATCTATTACGTATCATGTGCATTAATTCCATATACAAACACAATGATAAAATACGCATTTATATTTTTTCTTTCATTCCACTTTTTATTCATACCAAATACAAAAAAATCAATCTTTCCTACTAAACACAAAGGATAGAATGAAAAATTCCTTCTTTAAAAAATAGAAATTGCATCACTCCTATTTTTCACCTTTTCATCTTTCAATCCACCTACCAAACAAGTAATCATCAGCATTGGAGTAATGGGCGCAATCAGGGACCTCATAATCTCACCAATGAGGCCCTATCGGGATGGTTTACGGACGCTCTTCTTTGTCCCACCCTTTTTTTAAACATCAAAAAAAAAAATCACTAGCGTTGGAACACTGCCAATAATGCAGACTCACTAACATCTCAATCCACCTACAAATAACTTAATTTGAAAACACTACAGAAACCTCACCCATAGATTTTCTAATTGCAACTCCTGTACACTTTGGGTCGGAGGTTTGGATTATGAGTATGAATAATTGCCACTGAAATGGAGAAAGACTGGAGAGCTGAGAGACTTGACTGGAAATGAACATAATACAAACCATCATGGATATTGACCATTCTCATGACTGGGGTACCTTGCTTTGAACCCTGCAAAAAATTAAAGTTGATCCATGGTCATGCCAATGTGTTACTGAAAATTGATGTCATAAATGTTCAAAAATAACAGATTATGAATGGGGGAAACTTCAAAGTTTCAAAGAAAAGCATCATTGGCTGTGATGATTATTATTCAGCTTTAAATGCAAAAAAAAAAAAAAAANTTTATGTGATTTTCCTTTTGCTTGCTTTATCTGTAAAGTCACAAATTTACCCTTTAAGTATTTTGCCTAATACTAGTAATAAGATTTCCGGGGGAAATATTGGGTCAAGATTTATATTTTTCCTTGAAATTCATATTGCTAGTGTTAGTGAATTTTATTTTATTTTTTTATGATGGATTTCCTTCAAAATTGGAAGGAAAAGTGAATGAAAAATTTATTATGTGTATCACCCCAAACCCGCATTGTACAATATTGTCCGCTTTAGGTTAGGCCTATACATTTGCGTTTCCACATTCATTTCACTGGTCAATGCAGAATTGAGTATTGAAATGTATGTTATTTACCTTTATATCCCTCAATATATGCATATAACTTATTTATCTATTACGTATCATGTGCATTAATTCCATATACAAACACAATGATAAAATACGCATTTATATTTTTTCTTTCATTCCACTTTTTATTCATACCAAATACAAAAAAATCAATCTTTCCTACTAAACACAAAGGATAGAATGAAAAATTCCTTCTTTAAAAAATAGAAATTGCATCACTCCTATTTTTCACCTTTTCATCTTTCAATCCACCTACCAAACAAGTAATCATCAGCATTGGAGTAATGGGCGCAATCAGGGACCTCATAATCTCACCAATGAGGCCCTATCGGGATGGTTTACGGACGCTCTTCTTTGTCCCACCCTTTTTTTAAACATCAAAAAAAAAAATCACTAGCGTTGGAACACTGCCAATAATGCAGACTCACTAACATCTCAATCCACCTACAAATAACTTAATTTGAAAACACTACAGAAACCTCACCCATAGATTTTCTAATTGCAACTCCTGTACACTTTGGGTCGGAGGTTTGGATTATGAGTATGAATAATTGCCACTGAAATGGAGAAAGACTGGAGAGCTGAGAGACTTGACTGGAAATGAACATAATACAAACCATCATGGATATTGACCATTCTCATGACTGGGGTACCTTGCTTTGAACCCTGCAAAAAATTAAAGTTGATCCATGGTCATGCCAATGTGTTACTGAAAATTGATGTCATAAATGTTCAAAAATAACAGATTATGAATGGGGGAAACTTCAAAGTTTCAAAGAAAAGCATCATTGGCTGTGATGATTATTATTCAGCTTTAAATGCAAAAAAAAAAAAAAAAGAAAAGCATCATGGAACTTCTATGGATGCAGCTAGAAGCCTTCAGTAAGATAATTGTTCAAATCATCCCGGGGCAAGTATCTAAATTTCGTTTCGTTTACACCAAAATGTTAAAATTCCCATGTGTTCAGTGCTTCCAGAATGTTTTAGAATGTTTCGAACAATTTTTTTGAATCAAAAATGCAAAATTTCTCTGTGTATGCATCTGACACATTTCTGAAACATTTCCAAAACTTTACTGTTTTACTTCCGATCTAACCAAAGGTCCAAAATTTTGCATTGAAAATAAATTTTGATTGTTGCGTAGTGGAGCAAATAGAGTGCAGAAGTCACTTGACAAACCTGTATATAGAGATCAAATGCTTTGCATTCATCAAGAATATCTGCCTGAGGTGAAACTTGGGTTTTGCTCGGCCTATTGTGAAGTAGAGTGAGTGGGCACCCTGTGTCCCAGCCACCACAGTCACAGCAACCACCAGAGTTCCATCTCTCAATGAGGCTTGAAGGGCCACCACTTCTGGTTCTTGGACCACCATGAAAACCCGCGGGAACTAGAATCTCCATACTCGTAGAGCAATCACCACTATTTCGTTGACAGCATTCAGAAGGTACTGAGGTTTCTAGTGATGCATTGGTTTGGTTAATCCCAGCTTTCTTGAGAAATTTTAAACCCCACCCTCCAATTTCTGCTTCGTTATGATCGTAATGAACATGATCTTTTACAACAATGGCAGCCAACTCACAATTTGGAGGAGAATGAATATCCGAAAGATTGGCCTTACCTGGACTAGACTCGTGTGAATCGTGGCATGGCTCCAAAGAAAAATTTTCACGTATGACATTTGATCCCCCAAATTTGGAGAGACTTCTCTTCATATGAGACTGACTTGTCTTGAATACATCCACCATCTTCTTAGGCAACCCCTTGTTCTTCCTAAGGGTATGGCTTGAAGTTTGCATCTCTGTCACACAACTATCATCAGAACCAAACAGCACAAACTGAGTCTCAATTACTTCCGAGTTGTTTGGACAGAGAGTAGTAGAAGTTGAGACTCTCATTTTACCGACAAGATAGGACTCGTCCTCACTAATGTCACGTACTTTTTTGCCATCTGCTCTTGAGTGAAACATGTACATATAATCCACAACCTTGTCATCCAGTGACTCAGCCTTAAACAAGTTGGCTACATAAAACTCCCTCTGATCATCTACAGAGAAACTGTAATGTGGAAACCCATCCTTCCATGTGTACTGGAGCATTCCCTGAGAAAAAGCAGTGACAGATGCAGAAGAAGAAGACTGCTCTGTGCAGGTTGAGGTTGTGCTCGATACAGAAACAAGCCTTTTGTGTGCAGGCTCAGATTCATATATATGATGCCCAAGAATCACCATCTCTTTTTGTAACTTCTGCGATGAACTGATACTGAAACCATCAGAAGAGCTTATAAAATTGGAACTTGTTCCTCGAAAGTTGACATCACAATCTAAGACACCCAATTGGTAAACTAAAGGGCTCTTTAGAATGTTCACCATACTAGTACTCTCATTGATTATACCAAGAATCCAATCGCCAGTCGAGGTTATGACAAATTCCTCGGCCCCAGCAGCCAAAGGACATTCAATAACTAAATTAGCCAAATCACAGCAAACTCTATTACTAATTTCTCTTGAACAAACACCCATCTCTGGATAGACATTGCATGAGGCTGCTCTCAAGGCGCAGTTACGTATCAATTCCAGGCAACGATGAACGTATCTTTCATCAAAACTCGTAATACGCTTTGGAATCCTATCATCTAAACTATGAATGATTTTAAGGAACAGTTCCTGGCTGCAAAGTTCATTGATTTGTGATTTCCTTGAATTTAGAAGCAATACATGCTTTGGCTCTTCCTTTCTTACTAATTTTTTGGACAAACTATTTTCTTCACTATGATCTTCTTTCTTTTGGCCTCCTTTCTCTGCATTGACAATCAATTTCTCCATCTTCTTCCTCCAGCAGATCAGACCTAGAAGGCAGGCAAAATACTTTTGTCTACTACTTCAGCTGTGAAAAAAACTCAAAAATGACAGACTGCACAGTATTGACCGATGGATCTTGCAATCAATTCTCACAGGGAATCTGGAAATTAAGTGACAAAAATAGTTAGCGCTAACAAATCGCGAAAAGGAAGTACGTATCAAAAAGATAAGAAAGCTAGAAGTTATTTCTAATGGAATTGCTGCTACTGAGAAGGTGGTCTTCAAAGCTAAATAAACCACTGGATCTTTTCAATTCGATTCTCAGCCAAAACTTATGGAAGTGCTCATCCTTTGAACATAAATGAAAATCAACAGGATGACGGAGCAACCTAAGAGGTGAATCCCGTTTGCAGAGAAAAAATTGAACTCAATACCTAAGTTGATCTGTTCTGTTTAATTTGTAATCCAATGGGTAATCATAAGAACATAAAAAGAAAAATCAGGTCATGCAAACAGAATGTCCATCTCCCCAGAAGTCAATGTTTCTAATTCACTTGATATTTTCAACACGTTCGCATCAAATGCAATACATGAAGTTCGTTCAAATCCATCGTCAGAGAACAAAATAAACACCTCCAAGCAGTTTCTTGGTGTCAGATTGTCAAGGATAAACAAATAATTAATATCAAAATGAGTAGTGCAGAAAATGCAAGGTTTTTGGGAAGTGACAACAATTTAAAACCTGGAACATGAAATTCCATTAGAAAAGAATGTATTGTCCATGCGATTGCAATATCCGAGTGCAGAATTAAGGTCGGTTTGAAAAGTAGCAGAATCACAAAATATATCAATCTGGAATACAAAGTATCTAATCATACTATTCACAACCCACTGGAACACTAAGGAACAGAAAGTGAAAAAATCAAATTGCCTAGTATATATAGCTTGCATCAATAAAAAAAAAAAATCTAAAAATATATAATACAAAAAAAGAGAAGAACAAAACTTGTCTAAGTAATCCTATCCCTTTATTTGGTGTCACTTCCAAGAGAACATTAAAGATAAATGAAAGCAAATCAAGTTTATATGTCAATCAATCCACAATTACATGATTGACAGTCATAAACAAAACACCCAACAGATAGAAAATGACTTTTTCATACCAGAAGAACAGGATCAAACAATCAAACCGACTAGAACCCAGTACCCAGAGCAAGCTATACCTCACCTGCAGATTAGAAACAGCTCAAACCCAATAAAGAAAACTTCTCAAAACCCAGTTATGAGCCTAGCCCACAAAGCAAAAACTGATAACTAACAAAGATAAGGGAGGCTATTGAGAGCTAAAAGTCATTATGGAACAAAAAAGAAAAATGGGTTCAAAGAAAGAAGCCTACCAACTGTTTCATAATCACAATTCTGGATAGAAGCAAGCAAAAGTAACTGAGAATGGGTGGCGTAAGCCACGTTTAGTTTTGAAAATTTTGGCTAACATTTAATTCTTAAACATCAAATTTTGGGTACAAGTTGGTGGGTCCTGCTTGTTTCGAATGTTGCACTTTCATGGTCCAATCAAACCCTCAATGCATTGCCGCAGAGACAAGACATAAAGATATGAAAATGGCAACTTATAAGTGGGAGGAAAATGCAATGAGCTGGTACGCACGATAGGTATTGGAGTCTATCCTGCACTATGGCGACCCTCATAGACACAAACATAAAACAGACGCATCGGTCAGCTTAGAAGAAAAAAATAGAAATTGAAGTGAAAAAAAAATGATTAAAAAATATACGTTTATGCATATATTTGATTAGAATGAAAAATTTATAGAAAAATTTTAAAAATTTTAATTTTATTGTTTGAAAAAAAGTACAGTTATAATTTTTTTTTATAATTATCCTTAATTATATTAAATTGGCCTAAAAAGAAAAAAAATATGTAATTACAATTGAACATTAATTTTTTTTTAGAAAGTGGCTCAAAACTTAATTCTAAGACAATCACCAACACAAAGGTTTTTGGGCCAAATTATATGATTAATTAAATTCATACCAAATCTTTTAAAAATTAATAACTAATAAAATATTTTTAAGAAAAATAAGGGTAAAATAGGAAATTAGTTATAAATCATAGCTTTCTTGCATTTCCTTGTGTTTTTTACAAGAAAGAAAAGTTGATTATTTGTGAAAAAATTCAAAAGGAAAATTATTTTTTTTTATCATTTTCCTTTTCAAGCTTACCAAACACATTAAAATTTTTAAAAAATTATCTTTTTTGCATTTTCTACCATTCTCCCGTTAAACAAACGAAGTTTAAAGAAAAGACCTTGATTTCTTAACCCACGATTTCTAAAAAATATTCAATTTTTTAATCTAATTAATTATAATTATTAAATTAATAGTAAATCTCATTAAAATTCAATTAAATTAAATTATTAATAATAATAATTAATTCAGTTTATATATTAAGTAAAGTACCATTGCTCTTTCTCAACGGTTCACACATTGCATATATGGTTTACCATAGAGAATTAGGCAATTAGATAAAGTTAAAAAAAGAATTGAGTGGCAATTTATGAAGATATGAAAAGGCAATTCAAATAGTTTACGTGTAGAGATAATAGAGAGAGTAATATGCACATTTTGAGAGGCCGCCATGAAATCGTCTCATCTCTCTTTGTTAATAGTATAAATGTGACTTCTTACTTGATATACATACATACATAGGATAAGTCTATCGGACGCACAAAAACAAAGTATGTTGATTATAAAAATTATAAAATAATAAAAAAATTATGTGTTAAATACAATATCATAATTAGATCACGCACATATATTACCCATCACACACAAAAATTGTTATATTTCTCACTTGTCACTCTTACCTCCACCGTCATTTTAATATCAATAGAAAATTATTCATTAACGTGCCAATTGAAATTTTAAAAAAATAAATGTAAATGGTTAACAATTATGGTAAGAATTTTAAATAAGTAATAGTTAACAAAAATGGTGCAACGGGTTACATATGCCCTTTTACATAATTTAATTGGGAGCAACATTACATAAACTTAAAATGTATAGTTGATAATCACAATCATTTATTTCACTATAAGTTCCAAAATTTATTGTGATTCACTACTTATTTAATGGTTGTGATTATCAAGTATATTTTTCAAGTTTAAATAACATTTTTCTTTAATTGAAGGGTTCGCGATATTAAACAATTTAAAATTAAGAGAATTTAACATTTTAAGAGAAAAGACTTTCTAAACCTTCTACCATTTAACTTGAAATATATTTATATGTGAGTGTATATATGTAATTTTCTTATGCAAGCTATGAAAGATGAGTATAAAAGGAAGTCTTCAACGAAAATAATAGATTACATAAACTAAAATGGGCAAAATCTATAATATTTACAATTTTAGATAAACCTTGAAAAGAACAAATTTCAAAAATTATTAGGGCATGTTTGTTTATTTGGTTTGGGGTTTAAGAAACATAGTCTAATATATCTAGTAATCCCGTGTTTGATTAACAATTTTAAACTCTAGAAATTCATATCCTAGCCTGTAAGTAGCCCGGTGTATTAAACCTGCATACATGGCTTTGGGCAAACTCAAGGGGTGACTTTGATATATATCCTAGGTTAACTCTGTCAAACAACCCATCTATTCCTAATAAAATATTTTATCTAACAAATCACATCTTAACCACCCCTCCCCTCCCTCTCCTCCCCTCCCCTCTCCTCTCCCTCCAATTACTCATCTATGTAATTAAACAAACATGATTATAGATTAGATTGATTAATGGATAATATAATCATTTACAAAACAAATATATGTTGATAATTATAATAAATTTGTGGGTCCCACATTTGTACGTGTTACTTACCAAATACGGGTGTGAATATGATTCATATATGAATCCTATGTACACAAAAGTGAGAATTAAGGAAATGATAAAACCAATCTCAGTTTCATAGTTTGCGGATCATACAATAATGAGTTATAAATTCAGACATCTTGAATTTTAAATTTTGATAATTCCCTTGAGATCGTATCGTAAGTTTTAAAAAAAAAAACTAAAGAAATAAATTTAATGTAAAGTATGTATGGTGGTGATATTAAATGTGGTCATGTTATTCTCATGTTATCCCAGTTATTTATTGCTTGTGCGGCGCCATAAACGGGCTGTATCGCTATTTACAACCATGGTCCATGTGCCATGTATATGAAATGGAACACAAAGCCAAGTTTTTTTTTTTTTTTTTTTCTTATCGTTAGCCTGCTTGAGAATGGTGGTCGTGTCCTTTTACGGTGTCATGATTGAAAAGTATAAATTTTTTAATAACAAATTTAATATATTTAAGATAATTTACGTATATTTCAACTAATCTCCTATTCAATCTGTTCAAAAATAAGTCATCTATATCCGTACTAAAAAATTCATAAACCTCAAAAAATTTATCAAATTTCGTACTCATGATGGGTAGTCTAGGCCTATTTGTTTGTTGTTTTTTCAACCCTCCTAGGAGTAGTTATGTAACTTTAACTGCTCCGAATTCCACATTCCTGACAGTTACGGTATTCAAAAATGTAGGAAGTGGGACCAAATGAATTGTAATATGGACCATTCTAGTCTAAAGTGGGTGAATCTTCGATCAAAACTTTGAGTGATGGGGAAACATTTGTTGTTGTATAAGCCATTAGGCCAACAACCTTTAGAAAAATGAACAAGGAGCTTTTGTTTGATTTCTGTATTCTTCGTCAAAGTCCACATTTTTTTTTAGCTACCCACCATTCTAAGTTCTATTTTTCAACCACCAATTTTATTTAAATTTAATTTGTTAAATTAATTCACTATAATTGTCTATTTAAACTTAATTTACTGATATAATTTCCTAGAATTGTTGAATAGGCAATAGTTCCCATCAAACATTGAGATTTGCTTCTAATCTATTGCTGCATCAAAGAGGTAGGCTCAAGTTGAGTGTCTGTCCGTAAGCGTAAATGTGTAAGTGTGCTTAACTATGAGTCTAATTAGTCCAACAAAAGTAAAAGTTAGAAGGACTCTTACTCAACGGATCAAAGGTACAACTCATCCCAAGGATAACAGGCTGATTACTCTAAAAAACTCTTATCAATGGAGTCGTTTGACATGTCGATGTTGATTCATTGTAATGAATTAGATCAGTAAAATTAAGTCTAAATAATATTACTCATTTTTTAACTATTTTGCCAAACTCTTCCCACTTTGTGGCCTTACAACCTAAAATTATGGGAAAATAAACAATAAATACTATTTTTCCCCGCAAAAATCTATTAAGTCCTACTATTTTTGTTTTATATCAATAAAGTCTTATTCTTGATATTTATTTCAATTAAGTCTTAAATTCTATTATATCCCAATTTTATCATTACCCTTTAGTTACCAAAAATTCTTTCATTATTTTGCATTCTTAACACCAATTAAGAGGACAAAAATTCCTTGCTTACAAAATTAAACACCGAAACCCCATAAAAAAACTCAAATAACATAAATTTCATGGTAGGATCCAAAGAATGCTCACATTTTCTTATTTTTTTATCTCATTAGGGTATCTAAAATTAAAACTCGAAATAATATTTGTCGATTATTTAATAAAATAAGAAAGGTTAAAAAAACTAAATTGACAATATTTGTCGATTAATTTCATTTTAATGTCGTTATTGATTCAAACAAGACAACTAAAATAAATCTCTAATTTAATCATTTTAAATCCAATATAAATTAATAGAATATGATTTTGGTAAGAATTAACTTAAATTAATATTGATGTAAAATCTACAATATTCTATTAATTGATTCTAAGAATGTAAAAAAATGAAATAGTTTTAGTAACTAAAGAGAAATGATAAAATTGGAATATAATAGAATTAAGTCTTAATTGAAATAAAATATCAAAAATAGAACTTCATTAATATAAAACAAAAATGATAGAATTTAAAGAATATTTGTAAAAAAAAAAAATATTTCTTGATAATTTTCTCTAAAATTATTTCAGATCACGCGATCAAAAGTTGAAGAAAACTCTATTACACGCATTTTCAAAAAAGGTATAAAAATTTAGATCATAATTAAATAATTACGACTTTTGTATTGGAATCATTGCACATTACATCGTATTCAAGTCATATGCACATTACATCCTAATCAAGCATTAGGAATCAAGGCCAAATGTCGAATCATAACCTTTCACACTGCGTTGACACTCTAATAAAATTCATCAATGTTTAGTGACATGCCATCCAACATATTTCCAAGAAAATCTCGTATTACGAACATAAAGGTTTTAATTTTATTGTATAAATATTTAATTATATTAGTAACTCACGACGTGCGTTACATGTAAACAAATTTACATAATTTTTTTTATAAACATAAATTATATGTGTAATTAAATTAAATAATAAATTAGGCGTCAAATAATTAATTCATTCATATTTTAATTATTATTTTATTCTATTAAATTTTTTAGGAGTTAATCTGTCATTTATTTAGGAATCTCTTTTTATTTTATTAAATAGATTGATTAGATAGTTTATAATATTATTATATTATTACATATTAAAAAATAAAATATAACATATATTTGACAGTGGAATTCAATTTGCTAATTACATGTGTATAATAATTTAACATATTTAAGAATTTATTTCTTCATATAGATAAATAAAATTATATGTAACTCTATTACTAATAAACGAGTTCACATAAGTTACAAGTTAAATAAAAGTAAAAAATAAAAATTAGATGAAAATATATAAATAAATATAATTAAATTTATCATAATAATTGGGAATAATAAAAGAAATTAAAATTTTTTCACAGATTCTACATTTATAAGTAGTAATATATATATTTTTATTTATTAAAAAAAATGTTTCCTCTCCATGAAGGCTTAAATTGGTCAAAGAAGTACTTAGGCTATCTTATGGGCACAATCCAATTGAAAAGCTTGATCCACGGGCCTTGTTCAATCAGGATCGCGGTGGCTGGTCACCCACTAGTCGTCGGGCTAGGCCCAATTTTTACGTTACAATATAAATGTCCACATTTACACGCTTCATTTTTCAGCAATTGGAATTAACCTAAATTCCTCTTCATTAATCCTAACTTCAGGCATATACAATCTATTATAAAAGGAAATCTTAGAACTTATAACTTCTTATAAACACTTTAAAAAAAAAAAAGGTAATGTTTGGAACAACTTATTTTATTACTTCCAAATAAATCAAAAGTAGTTTTACCACTAAAATAAGTANTTGCACATTACATCGTATTCAAGTCATATGCACATTACATCCTAATCAAGCATTAGGAATCAAGGCCAAATGTCGAATCATAACCTTTCACACTGCGTTGACACTCTAATAAAATTCATCAATGTTTAGTGACATGCCATCCAACATATTTCCAAGAAAATCTCGTATTACGAACATAAAGGTTTTAATTTTATTGTATAAATATTTAATTATATTAGTAACTCACGACGTGCGTTACATGTAAACAAATTTACATAATTTTTTTTATAAACATAAATTATATGTGTAATTAAATTAAATAATAAATTAGGCGTCAAATAATTAATTCATTCATATTTTAATTATTATTTTATTCTATTAAATTTTTTAGGAGTTAATCTGTCATTTATTTAGGAATCTCTTTTTATTTTATTAAATAGATTGATTAGATAGTTTATAATATTATTATATTATTACATATTAAAAAATAAAATATAACATATATTTGACAGTGGAATTCAATTTGCTAATTACATGTGTATAATAATTTAACATATTTAAGAATTTATTTCTTCATATAGATAAATAAAATTATATGTAACTCTATTACTAATAAACGAGTTCACATAAGTTACAAGTTAAATAAAAGTAAAAAATAAAAATTAGATGAAAATATATAAATAAATATAATTAAATTTATCATAATAATTGGGAATAATAAAAGAAATTAAAATTTTTTCACAGATTCTACATTTATAAGTAGTAATATATATATTTTTATTTATTAAAAAAAATGTTTCCTCTCCATGAAGGCTTAAATTGGTCAAAGAAGTACTTAGGCTATCTTATGGGCACAATCCAATTGAAAAGCTTGATCCACGGGCCTTGTTCAATCAGGATCGCGGTGGCTGGTCACCCACTAGTCGTCGGGCTAGGCCCAATTTTTACGTTACAATATAAATGTCCACATTTACACGCTTCATTTTTCAGCAATTGGAATTAACCTAAATTCCTCTTCATTAATCCTAACTTCAGGCATATACAATCTATTATAAAAGGAAATCTTAGAACTTATAACTTCTTATAAACACTTTAAAAAAAAAAAAGGTAATGTTTGGAACAACTTATTTTATTACTTCCAAATAAATCAAAAGTAGTTTTACCACTAAAATAAGTAAGTAATATTAATAAAAAAAAAACTTTTATTTCTTTAAAATTACTTATGTACAAAACACTTCACCACTATCGCAACCCCACCACTACCACCACCACCCCTACCACAACCACCATCATCATCGTTATCTTATTTTTATATTTATTATTACTATCATCATTATCCCACAACTACCGTCGTTTGCCACCATCACTATTGTTGCCAACCATCACCCACTACCATTACCCACTGCCATGCACTACCACAACCCACCATCACCTGTCGCCACCCACTGTCACCCGTTCCCACCACATCTACAACCATCATCAGTCATTGCCTATCACTGCTGCCACTCACTATTACCCACCTCCATCACCACCATTCGCCACCACCCATCACCATTGTCACCCACATGCACTCGTCGTTGTCTACCGTCACTACCATCATCACCACCCATTATTGTCGTCACCCAACCATCACCACTGCCAAGCATCGTCACTGTCGCCCACCACCACCCACACCACTATCACTCACCTCCACTGCAACCGATTTTTAAATTCATTTCTTTCACCTTTATGTTTGTAATTTAATTTTAAGTGTGAATTCAAATATGTTTATAATTGAAAATTTTTCTATTACTCTGCACCTTGAGGCAGAGACAATAAGTAGTACATAAATAAAAAGGGGATTCAAAAACTCAAAAAAATATTCGATACAACGGTGACACCAGATCATCACTGCTACATGATGTCACCTTCCAATTAGAAAATGAAAAGTTGATATAGTGAACCCCACTAATCCTTTGTGTTGATGATAGGATGTGGTAGTTACAGATAGTTATGAAAAATAGTAAAGTTCACTTTGTCCACTTGTAGTTTTCTCATTGGATGATGACACCACGTTGCAGTGGCGACGTGGTGTCACCATTGGAGCAATTGCCCATCCTTCTCCCTATGCGGCTCTGCCCTTGAACCCAACACAACCCAAGCCCCGCCCAAAAAAAGTATTCTATACATTGAACAGATTTGGGCGAAAAAATCATAACTCGATAGCCCTTTTTTTTTTGTTCAAGGGTATTCAAGCCAACTTATGCGCACATCAACTAATCTCTTCATCGATCCAATCAAAGTATAACCCGATTGCCCATGCACCAAAGAATGCATCTATGTCTTTAAAGAAATCTGTGCTCTCTGCATCATCTATATGTTTGGATATAAAAATGGCTCAAAAACTAAACAACAAAGACAACCAGACTTGCTTCAACTTATACCTCTAGCAAGTGAAATGCTTGAGTTTAGTACAATCCAACAAGTCAAAATTCACATAATTAAAGTGTTATATATACAAAAATTACACTGTCATTCATGTGCTACAAACTATTGAGTCGATTATTATAAACCATAGTGACCCGATTATTCATCTAATACTTACTCCAGGATCGATAAAAATCCTGCTCAAACAGGGTCCTGCTAAATTGTAGAAAAGACCTCACATTGCAAAACTGATCAAATCCAAGATTGGATGGAGTAGTTGCATTTGAAGGAATTCACACCACTGATATGAGCAAAGATATCTGACGAATCAACAATATCTTCTTGCTCTTTCACAACTACCTGTTAGGAAAAAGAATTGACTCATTGAGGAACAAGGAGAGATTAGAGAACAAAAAATGTCAAGAAAACAATGGACTCATTCATGCCATTTGAAAATGTTCTTGCTATAGATTACTTGTTGTTTATAAACATAGCACATAGAATATTTGATGATATAGGTCACATATATGAATAATGTCTTACATCTTCATCTGTGTCCTCTTCATGGTTGCTACAAGTGGTTCTAGTGCCCTCTCCAAATTCATCGTTCTTTGCAAACCTTCCTCTGACTCGAGGCCTGCTGTCTGCTAGTGTTTTGCGGCATGCATACTGCACATTGGATTTTTTTATGTTTTGTGAGAGCTTAACTCTTCAAATTCATTTATAAATAGAAAAATATTGATTCTGTCATGTTGGTAAGAATGACTAGAAGTATCAATAGGACTTATGAACTTGTGACAGATCAATGGAACATACAGCACCAAGTAAAAATCAGATTTATGTAGATAAAATTAGGATGATATAAGCTTGATAATGGCAACATTATTGTGTGAGTGAGTGAGAAGGAGAGGGAGAGGAAGAGGAAGAGGGAGAGGGTGAGAGAGAGACCTTGATTTTCTTGCTGAAATTCCTCTCATTCCGTTTTTTCATGTATCGATGGATCTTCTCTTTCCTTTCTTCAACAGAGAGTTTGCCAACTTTGAATGTGGAATCTTCCAAACTTGAGATTTCTGATGTCAAAGGATTTGAACTCCCACCCCCATTCACAAGATGTTGACTCTCATTACTAAGTGCCTTTTGAAGTAGTTATGAATGTACAAACACAAATAGGATTCACATAAGCTTCTGCTTACTTGAAAAACAAAAGAAATTAGACCCCCCCCATCACCACACACCCTAATAAAGAACATAAGAGTAGAGCGACAGTGCTGTTGCATAGAATAATTGGTTAAAATGAGCAATTGCCTGGGAAAAAAATTCCCTTTTTTTTGAATTCCATTTTGCTAGCATTTTCTCAAGCCATACAATTCACAGTTTTGTCCAACATGTCCCAATGCACTGAATTTCACAGAACTCATATGAATTGATATTCCAAGTTTAAGAACACTGAACCAAATAATATGATTTGGTGACCAGAGAAATGCTTGACAAGAAAACTGGTGGATAGTACCTGAAAATCGCTAGAATTGTAAACCCGTGGCAGAGGTTCTGGACCGAAAATTCCTCCATTCTCTCCCTGAAATTCCAGTTCTTGAGGCAAAAGTTCGGTGCCCAAGAACAAATTTCCATTGAAAATGCCAGAATTTTCTGCTGATACTGAAATATTCGGATTGCTTGGCAGGTATGGCCCAAATGTGGGATCAAGAAGAGAACAAGAAGGAGATGAAGAATTCACACGCATATAAGAAGGCATTGAAGATAAGCATTCATCTTCATAAACGGCAGGTAATGGTCTCCCCAAAAGAGGGACAACAGGCGGGTGAGGAGGGTGTTGTGTGAGCATGCCATCAACTAAATCTATTGATGGGATTTGATTATGCAATGTAGGAATATCACACTGGCCTTGTTGGGTGGTGAGGAGCTGAGGAACATTAAAAGGCAGGGAGGGGGTGAAGTCTATGGAAGCAGAAATGTCAGTTTCGATCTCCTCTGGGGAGTTGAAGATTGCAGAGAGGTTACCATTGTTATTAGTAGTGGTGGTATTAGGTATAAAGGTGGTGCTGGAATTGGTGGTAGCAGAGGTGGGGGTGGGGGTGGCTGTTTTTGTGGTGCCATCGATATCTGTGGTGTTTGCAAATTTGTGTATGTCTGATGTACCAGAAAGATATGTGGGATAGCAAGAGTGTTCTTCATAGCAGCAATTTGAACTAGAAGCAACTTCAGAGTTTTGTATTGTTTCTTGGAATAATTCAGATTCGCAGAAGTCGAAAATCTGAGCACTCAGTGGGCTTGGAATTTCTTCCTGCAAAACAAGTACAAACACTAAGATCATGAACAGGCAATTCATACTTTATAACAGTAAAGATTAACTTGAACATCTAAATAACAAATCTCCATGACCTTTTCTTTCTGCAAACATGTATCATTCTTCTTCATAGTTTATGCATTTATGGTACTACTCTTGATATGACTGACCAGGGTCTAGTTCTTATATATTTATCACCTTCATGGTTGGACCAAACCTTACGTTTAGAATTGATCTGAATTTTTTTGAGTCGTAACTTGACTCTATAGAGTCGTATTTCTCCTTTTTCAGTTGTAACTTGAGCGTAAATGTGTGATAACTTACCCATATATAGTTTCAAAATTCCACACCAAGCTTAATATCGTAGTTTTACCCTTGATAAAAAGGATAAAAACTCACCTAAAGAGGATCTTCTTGGTGAAAAATATTGTTGCTAAACAGAGGAAGATGAGTATTTGTGCTTGATGAGACATGTAGGGACTAAGTTACTAATCTTTTGCCGAGAAATATCCCAAATTGGACAAACAATGGGAACTTTATGGCACTAACACCCCACCCCATTGAGATATACATGTAAAGTGCTGACATTAGGTTCTTCTACCAACCTGACTGAATAACAAAATCAAAACTTAAGCAACACACGGGAAAAGCTAAATATTCCACCACAATCGAGAGGTGGATGGAATTGACTATGCGATTCTGTATCTAGCAGATTACTGTTGCCATGAAAGTTCTCTTAGAAAAACAACAATTAGGTCAACAATCTTGGGGTGCAAGATTGAACTTGCCTAATTAAGCTCGATAGATCGACTGATAATGACTTGCTTTTTGTTGTACCTAACACACAAAGCTCTTTCCTCCCATATGCTCTTAAAGTTTGTTTTTTTCCGGCGTTAGGACGAGTACGCTACAAATATTCAAGAACGATAACATAGCGAGTGAAACTCAAAGTGAGTCTAATTATAACATAGAGGCATTACCAATTTAAATCATTTTGGCTATGAAAATAAATGTACACAAAATGAGACAATTCTGAAGCAAAAGAAATATGAGAAGCAACCGTTAATGAGGGATAATTACAGAATATCAAACAGTATGATGAGATTAGAAATAAGAAAAGTTAAAAAAAAACAGACAAACGCAACTATCTCGAGTATAATTTGTCAAGACTCAAACTTTAAGAGTGGCAGATAGAATTGATAATTGAACTGAGTTAATTGAATTCAGATCGGGTTCGGCTCATTTTGGGCTCATTCAGGCTCCGAACTTGAACGAGCCCAAAACAAGTCAAATCTAAGTTGAGCCCTATTATTTATGCATAAACGAGTTGAGTTTCTCGAGTCAAGCCGAACCCGAGTATTTACACATAAACGAGTTGAGTTTGTCGAGTCAAGCCGAGCTTATCGAACTCATTTAAAAAATAAGCCGAACTTAAATAATTTTTTTTAGATTCGTTTAAAAAAGAAGTTCATTTAGATTTGTTCGATTATCAACTCTAGTGGCAGATATATAAATTAAAACAATGAAGAGAAGAGGAGGAGGAGGAGGAATAAGAGAAGAAGAAGCAAATGAGCTCATTAACAAATTTGAGTTCCTTTAAGCCAAAAGATGGCCAAAAAACTCTGGGGAACAATATAATCAAAAATCTGTAACTAAACATGAATGATCTTGCTCCACCTTCCCACCACCCCAAAAAAAAAAAAAAACAAGAAGCAATGCATGAACATGCACGGATTAGATTGGTTTCAGAGAGAATTACAATCTGAAGCTGTTCCGGAGGATGACCCATGTCCTGAAACATCCTTTTGTCCTCTTTAATTTGATGAAAAACTCCAAACCAGTTTCTCCCTAGAACACCATTAACGGAGACCAAACAAAGCTTAGCTTCTCAGGAGCTTCTCTTCTCAGCTCCAAATTCATTACTGAAACCAATGAATGAAAAAACTCCATGAAGAAGAGCAAAGCTCAGCTTGTTTTAGACATAGAGATAATTGAGAGGGAGAGGCTATATTAAGCATGGGGGAGGGGAGGGAAGGGGGGGTACGTTAGATGGGTACTCAATGGGACAGAGTTAGTTATACAGATTTGTGGGGAGTCCGTACAACATAGTCAACCCAATAATGTCGCTGGGCCACCCATTGTCCCTCCTTTGCCTGCGTGGCATTTTTCATGTGCTGAATTGGCAATACATAGGCTGGGTTAGAATTCTATTTTTGAAAAATTGGGTTGACCAAGCCTTAATGATTTAGTTATTACAACACTTTTTTTTTTTGGTAATACATAATTATTTTAATCACGGGCATTTTAAATAATCACGTATATTTTGAGCTCGTACCTACTATATAAATTCAGGTTGCGTACACAATCATTTACAAATTGTGCATATCAATCACGTTTCTTTTGAACTGTTTTTTTGTAATTTTTTATAATATTGAAAAATCGTAAAACATTATTGTCTATCAAATTAATTTATATGTTTGTTTAAATGTTATAAGAGGAGTTACAATCATCTTCGTTGTGTAAACTCGGGAGAAATACAATCTTTTATGAATCGCATATATTGGGTGAATTAGGTTTTTTTTTATTGATTTAATAGTATTTTTATTCTTTAAAGTATGCATTTTTTGTCGATTTATTTTTTAGTTATTAAATCAAAGCCTCATGTTGAGCGGTATTTAGGCTGGCCCAGACCATAAGCAACTAAAACCCCCGCTTAGGGCCCCCAAATATATACATTACTTTTATACCATTTGTTAAATATGGGCCAAACCCATTAAATAATAAAAAGTCCAAAGTAACTCTTTATCCTCCACATGGTCAATCTTTTAATATTGATGGTTTATAGAATTTTATTAACAATACTCGTCACAGTTATTTCTGTAGAAAAAAATTTTTCCAAATTAAAATTGATAATATCGAACCTAAAAAACTTGAAAATTTGTTCAAGTTCGATTCGTTTAGAAAACGAATCGAACTCAAAACGAATCTAAATAGCTCAATTATTTTATATGTAAACGAGTCAATCTTTTTAGAATGAGCCAAAAAAATTGTTGAGTCCTATACAAATCAAATTCAAGCTAAACCCGAATATCTCAGCTCGATTATTAACCCTAACCCACTACACATTATATGGGAAAAAAAGCTCAGGTCAACAAAAGGATCCACCTTTGTTTGTAAAGATGGTCTAAAAGAGACACAAAAAGATACCTAAACTAGGTTGCTTTGCAGCAGCCCAATGTTTTAAATTGTTCCTTAAAAACTCCTTTGAACAAGGCACAAGTAGAACCGACAGAAGACAATGGGTGGTGTCATATTTAAGTAGTATCTTGTCAAAATTTATTTAATTTATATCCAATTTCTGTAACGTATACTAAAAGAATGATCCTTACCTTTCAACCTTAATTTGAGTTATTTGTAACCATTGATTATTAAAAAGAATGCAAAAAATAGATACGATACCAAAAAGTCGGTTTTCTATACCAAAGTCTAATATCATGTCTAGCAGGTATTTGTCGATCCATGATCTCAATCAGTTGAGTCTAATGCTCCGTTTGGTAAAAAATATGAAAAGTAGGAAGGATAGAAAGTAGGAGAGATACATTTTCTATCTTTCAAGGATGAAAAGTAGGAATAATACACTTTCCTTCCTTTGTGTTTGGTTGGATGGATGGACAATAAAAATGACTAATTTTTTTTTTAAATTTTTTTTTGTGATAGCTAAGATTAGAGTTGACAATCGAGTCATGTCTTGTCAGATTCGTGTTGAGTCATAAAATTATGAGCCTTTTATATTTCTTTTTCACATGTCAGGTCATTTTCAAGTTCATGTCAAGTTATAATCAAGTTTGTGTTGAGTTCGAGTTGTGTCATCGTATTAAGTCGAAAATTTTTATCCCTAGGTAAGATGAAAAAAATATTTTTTTTAATTTAAAATTTTTATTTTTATTTATTTTTTAATATATATACATATTTTATCATTATATTTTTATATGAAATTAATGTATACATAATATATATAGACAAATAAGATACATCTCAACACAAATAATTAACTTTCCATCCACTTTCCTTCCGATTTTGGAGGGATTGATTTTTGTGAGTTGGAAGGAAAGTTAATTCATCTACTTTTCCATCATTCCTACTTTCCTTCATAACTAAATATGATATTTTATCTATTCCTCTAACTTTTTATCCTTTCAACTTTCCATCGTACCAAGCGGAACATAAATCATATAAAAAACTTTTGTAATTTGTATGCCAAAAGATGGGTGGATACCCTTCAATCCGCCACAGTTTGAAGCCAATGTATATGCCTCAGTGTTTGTTGCTTTGAAAAAAATTCGATAGCATGAAGGTGATTGATGAAGTTCTCCGAAAGAGTCAAATGTTAGTGCTTCATATGATGCTTGGCATCAGCCAATGGCAACTACAAGATAAATGACTTGAAGATGAAGCTGTTGGGAATTTGTTGAAATTGAGATTATGCTAATTGAGATGTGATTCTATTGTCACATTTCTATCTTGTGATGTACTATAACTTAAGGTAAAAAA